>MU692706.1:0-39809 GCA_026770625.1 Nicotiana glauca
GGTATTGAGGGACTCTTTTTCAAATGCGTTTCTTGTGGCCGGGCATATCGCCGGGCGAGATTGTGGATTTCGGTATTGATTTGGTGTCAGGTACCGTATTGTACGGCTCCGGTATGAGATATAGTAGTGGAAGAAGCAACTTCAGGCTTCTTGGTAATGAGTTTGTTGGTAAGCTGATTGGCTACGTATTCAGATTGAGATGGCTTGGTTGGCCCTGAGATGTATTGTTGAGCGATAGGTTTAATCTCTCGTTATTGAGCTTGTTAGTGATCTGGGGAGATCTATGAGTTGCTTTTTCGGTGCTCTGAGGCGTTATGATTTTCGGACTGTGGGCAGATATAGTGCGGTGCTATCGAGATTCATAGTAGAAGTTGAGGGGGGAGGACCTCAGTTGTGTTTGAGTTTTGTAGCTTACAACGCTATATGTAGATATTGTTAGGCACTCAGTATTTTGTTGTAATGAAAAAATTTGGCTCGATGTGCATATCCCTATGTTAGATATATGTATGGATCGGGTGGCATGCCGCCATGGGTATGTTATCTGGATCGGGTTGCACGCCACAACAATGTGATGTTGAGAATAGTTTTCCATATGTTATTTTGTATGCCTTACTTCCTGTTTTCTGAAAAAAGTCTGTATTGGGTGTTGCTCGGCGAATGGCGCATCGGTTGTGTCCTTCCAGGATTGAAGGGTGCATATTACTTACTTCACCGTGGATGTGATGGATTGCTTGGTTTCAGACACCAATCTGCGCGTGGCTGTCTACTTTTGAGCACGGTGACTTGACGTGCTTCATGTGTAACAGTGTTTGGATAAGATCGCGCATTGTAGCGAGGCTACGTGGAGATCAGACCCTTCGGGGTAGATATAGGTATTCTATTTCTATGATGTGGGACGGGGTCCCAGCCTTGGGTTGTGATGGTACCGAGGAATTTGAGTTACAACTCTTTTGTTTGAGTCATTTGCATGATTTGAGTATGTTCAGACCGCCCATCATTGGTGCGTGGATTACGCAAGTTATGGCTTAGGCCTATGATGAGGTGTCATATCACCAGATTGGTGTGTTTGGTCAGAAGAGATTGTTGAAATCATTAATGTATACGATCGGATTTGATCTCGACTTGTTGAAAGGGTAATATCGAGGTCCAGCTCGGAAGCTGCTATAGTATTAGTCAAAAGGGAAGAAATGCCTTCATGGATGATTGGTCTGAGAAATGGTTATGGTTTACTGCGTGTTTCATCATCGTTTGGCAGGATACGAAAGTGTTGGAGCGAAACTTTAGCTAATAAGAGGTTCCTATCGGTAATCGAGTATTGGGGGCAATTATTGTGAATAGTGACTATCGTTTCGAGTGTTGGATAGTATGGTATATTGTATGATTTTTACCTGAGGTTGCAGGCATGGTTTATTACACCTGGTTCGAGTTTATTCTGAATATTCACGTGAGGTTCTAATTTTGAGTATGATTTCGGAAGGTGCAATGTGGTTCTACGGTTTATGGCCCAGATGGACTGTGAAATTTCAGCAGAGTTGTATTATCGGACCTATGTAAGATAGGGTGACAAGGGATCACCTCGAGTATATGCTTGGTAAGGTCATTTAGCTATTGGTTGGCTTCTAGGACAACTCTGGGTACGCTCGAGGACGAGCGTTTGTTTAAGTTGGGGTGGATGTGACGACCCAGCCCATTGTCACGTGAGTTACCGCCCCGTTTCCCCCATATTATGTTGTTCTATGCTTCAATATCAGTATTTGAATGAATCGGACAGAATTGAGTTGGTTTTAGTTGGAAATGAGGCACTTAGCCTCTTAGAAGGAAGCTTGTTTTGGAAAAGTAAATCGGAAGTTGACTATATAGTTAGAAGGCTCGGATGTGAATTCTGGTGATTTGGTTAGCTTCGGAGGATAATTTGTGACTTAGGAGTGCGATCAGAATTGATTTTGGAGGTCCGGTGTAGAATTAGGCTTGAATTGGCGAAGTTGGAATTTTGGTGAATTTCGGTGGATAAGTGAGATTTTGATCCGAGGGTCGGAATGGAATTCCGAGAGTTTTAGTAGCTTCGTTAGGTGATTTTGGATATGTCTGCAAATTTTCAGGTCATTCGGACATCGTTTGGTCGGGTTTTTGATTGAAAGTGCATTTCGGAAGTTCTTGAAGAACTTAGGCTTTGATTTGATGATTTTGATGTTAAAGATAGTGTTTCGAAGGTTCGAGAAAGTTTGAATAAGGTATTAGATCATGTCTGCGCTTTTGGTTGACGTTCCGGGGGCCTCGGGGTGAGAACGGGTGTTAAAACGAGAAGTTTTTGAATTTGGCTTCAGGTTTGTTTTGCTGTCAGCTGGTATTTCCGCTTCTGCGGAAATGGACCGCAGAAGCAGTTCCGCAGAAGTGGATGAAGGAGTGCAGAAGCGAGTTTGGTTTGGGTGGTGAAGTTCCGCAGAAGCGGAACTTGGTCCGCATAAGCGGGGCCGCAGGAGCGGAGTATTGACTGCAGAAACGGACATAGGGATCCGCAGAAGCGTGTTTCTGTGTTGCAGAAGCGGTCGTGGGAAATTAAGTGAAAAACCGCAGAAGCGGATAATTGGGCGCGGAAACGATACCGCAGAAGCGGTTATGGGAACCGCAGAAGCGAAAATCTGGACTGTGTTTAATGAACAGTGTTCTCGAATTTCAGAAGTTAAGAAAAACATTTTAGACTTCGGGAAGAGGCGATTTTGGGCGATTTGGAAAGGATTCGAAGGGGATTCTATCAGGTACGAATTTATAAACTCGAATAATGTTGTTATGGTGTAAAAACAAGGATTTAAACACTGAAATTCAAGGAATTAAAGGGTAAAAATGGAGGTTAGGGCTTGAAGCTTAAGAAGGTTGAATTGATAATTTGAGGGGTCAAATAGACTCTGATTCTTGTGTATTTTATAAGTTCGGACTCGTGGTAAGACAAGGATTCCGGTGATGTGAATTTCGTAATTTTTTGATAAATGGGCCCGGGGCTCGGGTTTTGCTAGTTTCGAGATTCTTGATATTTTTCGATTGTTTTCGATTGTTTTCGATTGTTTTCGATTGGGTATTGTTCCCTTAGCATATTGTAATGCATTCGCTCTGATGTTGGTTAGATTTGACGCGTGTGGAGGCCGAATTGAGGGGCAAAGGCGTCGCGAGCTAGAGATTTCACCGGTTCAAGGAGAGTAATACTTATAAATGATATCCTGAGGGTTTGAAACCACGAATTTGCACATCATAGTGCTGTATTGTGGTGACTTGCACGCCAGATATTAGCGTGGGGTAGAGCACCGTTGGGGATTGTGACTTGGTCCGTCCCGGTTGTTGATTTTACTGCATGATTGACTGAATACTACTTGATGCTATCATGACTTGGGCTGATTGCNTTGGACTGTACATGGATCGGGCTACGCGCCGCAGCGGTGTGACATTGATATCATTGATATTGCGCTTGGGCTATAGAAGCCCCTCTGAAGTTTGAACCCCCACAGTGAGCGTGGGTACCCAAATAGATCGGGCTATATGCCACAATGTTCATGTGCATTGCATTGGATTCACATATTGATTCCTGTCTGTACTACGTGGCATGACATTTAGCACTCTCATATCATTGGCATCCATGCTATTTCTTGCACTGTGTACCAGATAGCCTGGTGTTATTTGTAAATAAAGTGTTGTGCCCGAGGGGCTGACTTGTGTGCGGACTTGCACTACCTGATATCGCATTCATATGCTTACTGTTGGAAAAAGAATATTTTCAAAAGAGATTTTTTTAAACTGAGCTAGATGTTTCTAAAGGATTTTCACGATTTTACTGTTTTTGTTCAAAAGGGTGTACTGTAATATATAGCATGATGGAGTATTCTTACGTGATTTCTTACCGCTCAGTTATTATTTACTCTTATTACCACTGAGTTGGAAGTACTCACTTTACTCCCTGCACCATGTGTGCAGATTCAGGTGTCCCTGGAGCATAGTTGAGCTATTTGCTGCTTCAGAGCTTCTCAGGAGTTGTCGAGGTAGCTGCCTGACATTCGCAGGACTCGACTCCTCCCCTATTCCTTTATTATTTTTGCATTTCAGAACATCAGTATTATTGAGGATGTATTATTTTGTTATCTTAGAGGCTCTAGACTCATGACTCCGGGTCTTCAGGAGATGTTGGCTAAGTCAATGATTCATATTGTCTCTATCGAGATTATTGGTTAATAGACTTGTTAAACGATAATTTAATGCTATAAATTGGAAATGGGTGGTGTGATTGAGTTGTGAGTGTTAATTGGTCGGGCTTGCCTAGCAATTGTGTTGGGCGCCATCACGACCGGGATTGGGGTCGTGACAGGGCTAGTATGTAAATAATAATTATTCTACAAGTCCTTTCATATTTACAAATAAGCCCATTCTCTAGAATATTCTACATAGCTAGAATCTTCTAAAGACTTTCCTAACAATTCTATAGTGTTCTAGGGTCTTCCTAGTGAAACCTCTATATTTCTCTAGAACCTTCCTACAAGTTCATAGATATCTAGAGTTTTTCCCAAGGAAATTCTACATAGTTCTAGGATATTCTACCAAGATCTTTTCCCTAACTTATGTAACCCTTCCATATGGCAAAAATATATGCCGTGTGGAACCTACGTGGAATGATGATACGGCGGGTCATGACACTCTCCCCCACCCAATTTTGTGTCGCCCTCAGCACAAAGCATCGATACGTATGCGCGCACCTCGCCTGAGATCTTTGTCCATTACCTATGATGCTCTATGAAGCGGTTCGCCTTCCTATTTCACAAGGTACTGATCACTTCTCTTCTTATGCCATTTGTACTTTGGACGGCTAACAATAATGGCCTCGATCCTCCGCCTATCTGATGCCTCCCCTTTCTCTTGGCCTGAATCTCCCCATGACTGAAACAAGTTCAGAAGCTTCTCAAGAATCGGGTCTATGCTTTTACACCCTATTTGGCTGCCCTACGTGGTCCCATCCTTGCTAGGAAACTTGACCCTTCTACTTAGTGCATCATCTAAGTCTGATAGTGTGCCATCATTTTGTAACTTACCATCCCCTTCTGTAACATTCTGTATATTCGGACTAGGTGTGGACATATTAAATGGGTATTAATTTGAAATTTTATACATGTAAATCCCCATCGGAATGATTATAGGTGAAAATAGTTGTTTTGGAATCAAGATGGAGAGTGAGGTGCATAAGATTTGACAAAATCAACTAAGTTTGTAGAAGGTCCATCTTCCAGTAGAGTTTCGTGAAAATGTGTAAGGATTTGGGAAACCACAAAGCATGTAAGTTTTAGGCCTTTGAAATAGCTTTCCAAAGATATATTCTAGAGCCCAAACGGAGCTCTGTGCAAAACGTTATGCCCGTTTTACAGAATGATATGTAACCACCGCGGTCCGCGTGTTTTACCGCGACCACGGTGCTGAGGCAGTTTTCCAGCGATTTTCTGCGGTCGGGACCGCGGTTGCGCCAACCGAGACGCGGTGGATGACTTGGAAAGTCATATTTTTAGCCGTATTTCGTCCCCCACAGCCCCAAAACATGAAAATTTGCTCTAGAAAGTAAATCTCTCAAAAACCTAACTCTTTAAGGGTCTCTCCACCACCACAGGTAAGTTCTAATGGTGATTCTAAGTTTATTTAAGTTTCCCAACATCATAATAATATGGGTAAACCCTCCATATCATTAGATATTTGATTGGTGCATAATTGTTGAGAAAACAAACCCTAGAACTCGAATTCAAGGAGATTGAACTTCAAAAAGGTAATGTCTTCACCCTATAATTGATTCTAGCATTGGTTTAATGATTATAGACCCTAGTTCATGAGATTTGAGTTGATGGGTTTGATAGAAAAGTATGAACGGTTATAGGTTTGGTATGTTCATTGTTGGTTAAGGGTATTAATTACCTTATGGGTGATAAAGAACAATATTGATTATTGGTTAAGGGTATTATTTACCTTATGGATGATAAAGAACAATGTAGATTATAATCATTTGAGACTTTAGAATTTATCTAGGCGCAAAAGAATGGGTTATTGTGGATAGAAATACCATTAATAGGGATTATGAAGCTTTATACTCACCAAGCGTTTGATAAAATGCCTAAGGGACCAAAACATGAGTATTTTTGCTAATATGGAATCCTTTTGACTTGTATTGATATAGATTAAAGTTGAAAGGGTTGGCAAACATTGTATTATGCTCAAGAGCAGGAAGTTAAGATATGTGAGGCTAACTCTCTATGTTTGGGAATTTTAATAATTCTCCCTACACCACGTTTCTTTTACGACGTTACCAATTGCCTCAGAAATATAGTTAAGCCTAGTTCCTTGAATAGTCTATTCTCTAGTTTCATAACTCGTTCACCACTTTCATTATGAACGTTGTGAGCACAGTGCATATTCAATATATACTTGGGTTTGATGCCCCTGAGTCTTAATATAGATTACTTAGTATGCCATAAATAGTCGAAGTTTCAGTGTTCATAATCAGTTCAAGAATACATGTCTCAGTGTAGTCCTATTCAGTATTCCAGTATTATGTAACTCAGTGTGATCCAGTATTCCAGTATCATGTAACTCACTGTAATTTAGTATTTCACTATCATGTTTTGCAGTTTGATTCTCAGTTCCTGAATTTTGAACACCTATATTTGGGCCTGAGGCCGTAGTTTATATGCTTTATGCATACTTGGGCCTGAGGCCGTAGTTAATACTTTATGCATGTTTGGGCCTGAGGCCGTAGTTATGCTTTATGCGTTTTTTGGCCTGAGGCCGTAGTTATGTATACGTATACTTGGGCCTGAGGCCGTAGCTTGTGCACATATATATTGGGCCCGATGCCGTAGCTTATTCAGATAAACAGGTTGTTCATCATTCAGAAGAGGGAGTATTCATATCCTTGCTTCCTTTGTTCAGTTCAGTTATCAATTATCATTTCAGTTACCATTTATCAGTTCAGTTATAAGTTCAATAATCAGTTTAGTTATCAGTTATCATTTTAGTTATCAATTATCAGTTATCGGTTCAATTATTATTTCAGTTATAAGTTATCATTTCAGTTATCATTTTAGTTATCAGTTATCAGCTATAGCTTCAGTTCCTTCTTTCAATAGTTATCATTTCAGTATCACTTATCGATTCTCAGTTATCAGCTCAGTTTCAGTTTCAACATTTATAATTCTTTCTTTCAGTTGCTTTACATACCAGTGCAATTCAAATGTACTGACGTACCTTTTGCCCGAGGCCTGCATCTCACGATGCAAATAATGACTTACAGGTTGATGATTTAGAGCGCTAGGATTCTCGTACCGGTTATTTGGTGATCCCTAATTCTTTCGGGGCATTATCATTACTTTACAGTCTTTCACTGATTACAGATAGACAGTTTTATTTTAGTACTTCAATAGAGGCTTCATAGAGTAGAGTAACAGTTAGACAGAGTCACATGTTTTACATATTAAGCTATGTTGGTTACAAATATGTTTCAGAATTGTATTAGTATATCCGTACTTTGATTTATATCATCCATACTTTCAGTATATCAGCATGTGTTACTTTATCTTCTACATTTAGTATGTTATGATATCACATGTTGATTCAGCCAGCCAGTTTGTTTGCTCGGTCACATGTAGTCAGGCACCGAGTGTCGTATTACATCCAGGCCTAGGTTATGGGCGTGACAAAGCTTGGTATCAGAGCACTAGGTTCAAGAGTCTTAGGGAGTCTATGAAGTCGTGTCCAATGGAGTGTCCTTTATATGTGTGTGCCGGTCACTCATATAAACGGTTAACTACCAAGACATATAGGATTGTCTCATATTTTTTTTACTCTAGATCGTGCCATGAAGCTTAGAGCAATAGTTAACCTTTTCTTCATATCGAATTCCAAACGTATTGGATGCCCAAGCGACGCGAAGGAGAAACCTATGGTCCTAGAGAGGATAATTGCCCATTGGGGTATAATTATGGAGTACAACTTGGTAAATATGAGACTTGAGAGGGTGTTAAAAGTGGGATGCAATGGATAGTAGTACAGATTAAAGCATAACCTTATGAGAAAGTACAAAAGCAGTTATTATGTCTTATGGCTATTAGTTTACCTCAGTTACCAGTTATACAATCTTTCAGTTAGCAAGTTTATTGTTATTCAGTACTCCAGTATTCAGTAATATATTTTCCAAATATCCAATTTTCAGTGTATCAGAATTTTTGGTGACTTGTGAGTATACAGTAATGCATATGGGTTCTCAAAGAAAATGTAATTAACAGTGATTATAGCAAAACCTTTGCATATTTTAGGTCTGGATTAAGACCAAAACTCACTGGACAATGCATGAAGTGATTTATCATATGATGGTATACTGGAAGGACAAGTTTGTGCATCGTAGTGTATTTGTATACGTTTTACATCCTAGAACAACTTCATTTAATTCTTGAAAATGGAGCCACAAGTTGGATGATGATAATTCAGATGTCACACCCTAACATTGGTCACTATAGTTTTGGACAGAAAAGAGCCTAAGGGTAAAATACCTAGGAGTCAAAAACGTTTGTTATTAACAAAGATGTGATTTCATACAACTCATGCAAATGACTAGAAGATATGATGTATGCAATGAGAACTAAGAGAAGCCAATAGTGAATTTCAGGGAATGATTTTAAGTTGTTTAGATTTATTCAAATTGGAACTAGAAGTACCACGTTAGTAGGTTACTATAAGAAGCAACTATTGATGTAAGATAGAAGATATGACAGTTCCCCCTTAGGTTATGTGACTAAATGATTACCCCGGATGTTTATAATATGATATAATTTGGTATTGTATAGAAAGTTTGGGGTTAGATATTCTAATTTTGTTTTAGACAGATGAATTTCTCTAAGTGTGATCCATGTACATAGTTCAAAAAGAATGATAGTGTGCGCAAAAGAATATGGTCAGATGATGAGGGAAGTTATGAGTAACCTTATGCTTCACTTTAGTTATTCAAAGCAGGAGAAGAAAATATGATGCTAGTGGTTGGTTAGTAAAAATGATATTAAGTAAGTTTTGAGTTGATACAATGGATTAGAAATTTCATCAGAGCTAGTAGAGGTACAATTTGATTCACTTAGCCAGGTTAAATCTGGTGAGTGGGTAACAGTTTGAAACACTGAACACATATTAGAACCCAAAGAGTTTAAGTTAAACCTGAAGTACAACGATAGTGGAAAAAAATCAGCTAGGCAGTAAGAGAGTCAACTACAGAAGAATAGCCTTTAGAAATTATCGAAATGTAGTTTCTCCAAGACTGACAGTGTGAGTAGAGTTAAATTATTAAGATATGTATGATAGTTGTGAATACATTAACATTCCGTTAAGTGAATAATTTCATTTTTCCTAGTAAGAAAGATTTCTCAGAGGTAAGTTGGGAGATGCGTCGTTATTGACGTAAAGTGCAAAGAGTTGCAGAAGATAAAGAAAGTTGTTAGAATCCCGAGAAAAAAAATAAAAAGAAGAATCCCCAAGTATAAGACCTTTGGTCTAAGGGGTGATGTGAAAATTAGGAAAGGGCTCCCATGACAATGTGGTCATTTTTGCATGGGCTTGGACTTGCTTTGTTTCAGTAAGTTCAGTTAGAAATTTGAAACCCGAATAGTTAGCATGGGATATGAAAAAGAAAATCGGTTCGCTAATGAGGGGAAATTGTTTAATTGCCACAAGGAATATGTCTAGCATGTGTAAGAAACACAAAGTGAGTATTGGTCACCGAGCTTAGTTATTGATGATAAAATGATCACAGAAAAGATGTAAAATCATGCCTATTTATGTATTATGAGGGTAGTGCCATTGCACATGACTCTAACATTTAGAGTACATGTCAAAGACTTAGGTCACAATAATGCTATAAGTGTTTTCAGGAAGTGCTTAAGAAGATAAAGTGGGAGAACGATAACTCATGATTGAGGTAGATAACACAACTCTGGTGAAAGAAGTTCACCGCTTAGCCTAGTTAGGACTTCGATTTGCGTACTCCAAAGATAGTAGAGTTGTTGTCTAGAATATGACTTGCTCCCCCTTAGTAGACATTGAGAAGGAAAATAAATTTGATTACCCATATGTGTTGCAGTTGAAAGAGGAGATTCACAAGTATAAGACGATGGCTTTTGGATAAGGGGGAGATGATGGTACTCTGAGGTACCGGGACAAATTGTGTGTCCTGGACATAGATGGACTTAAAGAGGGAAGATCATGTTAGAAGTCCATAATTCTAGGTATTATTTCCATCCAGGTTCCCAAATATGCATCATGACCAAGGAGATTTATTGGTTGAACGACATAAAAAAGAACATCGTAGACTTTATGGCCAGGCAGAGCATTTTATTTAAGTAGTTGGGGATATGTCCTTGATGTTAAAGTTAATTGGGATGATCACATACCTCTCATTGATCTTGCTAATAATAACACCTACCATTTCAGTACCAAGATGGCACCGTGCGAGACTCTGTATGGGAGAAGGTGTAGATCTCCAATTAGTTAGTTCAAGTTGGTAATTGGGTGTTTCTAAAAGTTTCGCTTATGCAAGGCATTATGAGATTTGGGAAGAAGGGGAAGCATAGGCCCTGCTATATTGGGCCATATAGGATCTTGTGAAGGATCGTTCAATTAGCTTATGAGTTGGAGTTGCCACCAGAATTAGTGTGGTACAACCAGTATTTCACGTGTCATGTTATAATATTCAAGTTTCTAGTACTCAGATACTCATGCCAGTTCAATACTCAGATACTCATGTCAGTTCAATACTTGGCTACTCATGTCATTCCAACACTTAGATATTCATGCCAACTTAGTACTCCGATATTGATGTTAGTTCAATACTCAATTATTTGTGTCAATTCAATATTCAGATATCCATGTTAGTTCAGTATTCACGTATCTATGGCAAACCAATATTCAGTCAATGCAATAATCATTCAGTTCAATAATCATGTATTCATTATGTTTAGTATGCAAGTGTTAATGAAAGTCTATGTTTCCACCAGACCCGTTTAAGGTTCGGAGTTAGCAGAGGTTACAGTTAGGACAATCATTCGAGAACGAATGATCCCAAGGGAGAGATAATGTAACATCCCGTACATTCGGACTAGGTGTGGATATATTAAATGGGTATTAATTTGATATTTTATACATGTGAAGTCCCATAGGGATGATTATGGGTGAAAATAGTTGTTTTGGTATCAAGACGGAGAGTGAGGTGCATAAGATTTAACAAAATCGACTAAGTTTGCAGAAGATCCATCTTCCAGCAGAGTTTAGTGAAAATTTGTAAGGAATTTGGGAAAACACAAAGCATAAAAGTTGTAGGCCCTTGAAATAGCTTTCCAAATATATATTGTGGATCCCAAATGGAGCTCTGTGCAAAATGTTATTCCTGTTTTACAGAATGGTATGCAACCACCACGGTTCGTCGTGTTTTACCGCGACTGCGGTGGTGAGGCAGTGTTCCAGCGATTTACCACAGTCGGGACCATAGTCGCGCCAACCGAGACATAGTGGACGACTTGGAAAGTCATATTTTTAGCCCTATTTCATCCCCCACAATCCCAAAACATAAAAACTTGCTCTAGAAAGTAAAGCTCTCACAGACCTAACTCCTTAAGGGTCTCTCCACCACTCAAGATAAGTTGTAATGGTGATTCTAAGTTTATTTAAATTTCCTAACATCATACTAATATGGGTAAACCCTCCATATCATTAGATATTCGATTGGGGCATCATTGTTGAGAGAAGAAACCCTAGAACTCGAATTTAAGGGGATTGAACTTCAAAAAGGTAATGTCTTCCCCCTCTAATTGATTCTAGCATTGGTTTAATGATTATAGACCCTAGTTCATGAGATTTGAGTTGATGGGTTTGATAGAAAAATATGAACGGTTATAGGTTTGGTGTGTTTATTATTGGTTAAGGGTATTATTTACCTTATAGGTGATAAAGAACAATGTTGATTATTGGTTAAGGGTATTATTTACCTTATGGGTGATAAAGAACAATATTGATTATAATCATTTGAGACTTTAGAATCTATCTAGGAGAAAGAGAATGGGTTATTGGGTGTAGAAACACCATTAATAGGGATTATGAAGCTTTATACTCACCAAGCGTTTGATAAAATGCCTAAGGGACCAAAATATGAGTATTTTTGCTAATATGGAATCCCTTTGACTTGTATTGATATAGATTAAAGTTGAAAGGGTTGGCAAACATTGTATTTTGCTCAAGAGCAGGAAGTTACGGTATGTGAGGCTAACTCTCTATGTTTGGGAATTTGAATGATTCTCCCTACACCACGTTTCTTTTACGACATTACCAATTACCTTAGAAATATAGTTAAGCCTAGTTCCTTGAATAATTGTAGAACTTCTATTCTCTAGTTTCATAACTCGTTCACCACTTTCATTCTGAACATTGTGAGCACAATGCGTATTCAATATAGACTTGTGTTTGATGCCCCTGAGTCTTAATATAGTGTACTCGGTATGCCATAAATAGTTGAAGTTTCAGTGTTCATAATAAGTTCAAGAATACATGTCTCAGTGTAGTCCTATTCAGTATTCTAGTATTATGTAACTCAGTGTGATCCAGTATTCCATTATCATGTAACTCAGTGTGATTTAGTATTTCACTATCATGTTTTGCAGTTTGATTCTCGGTTCCTGAATGTTGAACACCTGTATTTGGGACTGAGGCCGTAGTTTATATGCTTTATGCATACTTGGGCCTGAGGCCGTAGTTTATGCTTTATGTATGTTTGGGCACGAGGTTATAGTTATGCCTTATGCATTTTTGGTCCTGAGGCCGTAGTTATGTATACGTATACTTGGGCCTCAGGCCATAGCTAGTGCACATATATATTGGGCCCGAGGCCGTATCTTATTCAGATAAACAAGTTGTTCATCATTCAGAAGAGGGAGTATTCATATCCTTACTTTTGTTGCTCAGTTCAGTTATCAGTTATCATTTCAGTTACCAGTTATCAGTTCAGTTATAAATTCAATTATCAGTTATCATTTTAGTTATCAATTATCAGTTATCGGTTCAGTTATCATTTCAGTTATACGTTATCATATCAATTATCAATTATCAGTTATCACTTTAGTTATCAATTATTAGCTGTTATTTCAGTTTCTTCTTTCAATAGTTATCATTTCAGTATCACTTATTGATTCTCAGTTATCAGCTCAGTTTCAGTTTCAACATTTATAATTCTTTTTCAGTTTCAACATTTATAATTCTTTCTTTTAGTTGCTTTACATACCAGTGCAATTCAAATGTACTGACGTCCCTTTTGTCCGAGGCCTGCATCTCACGATGCAGGTAATGATTTATAGGTTGATGATTCAGGGCGCTAGGATTCTCGTACCAGCTATTTCGTGATCCCCAATTCTTTCAGGTCATTATCATTACTTTACAGTCTTTCAGTGATTACAGATAGACAGTTTTTTTAGTACTTCAATAGAGGCTTCATACACTAGAGTAACAGTTAGATAGAGTCGCATGCTTTTCATATTAAGCTATGTTTGCTACAAATATATTTCAGAATTGTATTAGTATTTCCGCACTTTGATTTATATCATCCAGACTTTAAGTATATCAGCATGTGTTAGTTTATCTTCCGTATTCAGTATGTTATGATATCACATGTTGATTCAGCCAGCCAGTTGGTTCGCTCGGTCACATGTAGTCAGGCACAGAGTATCGTGTTACGTCCAAGCCCAGGTTCGGGGCATGACACCTTCAAATAGGTCCACCCAACTTTCTTTGCTACCACCATTTTCTATTTGCATGGCGCCCAGATAGGCTTCAAAATCCCCTGCTTTTGGCTTATATTCCAAGCGCATCCCTCCAATGCAGACGGTCTCTCGTGTGTCACCCATGTGTCCTTGAGCAAAATTCCCGTTGATTGTTGAAAGCTTACCCAACTCTGGGTGTTTACTTGCCCAATGTAATCCTTTACAAAAGTAGCTCCCTCCTTTAGGCACGTACTCGCTATTGTTTTCCGGCCCCTTGCCGTTTCTCTTGAACCGCTGTCCATTATATGATAGCCCATTGCCATTACCCTTGTATACATCGGCTATGCCTTTCCCATTGTCCTCATCATGGTCTCCCTCACCTCTCTCGACGTAGCCTTCTTTGGACTTGGCAGACTCATTTTGAAGTCAACAAGTGACTCGGCTGCCGCTATGGCCTTGTCCATATTGGCTACTTGGTATCTTCTTAACTCCTGCTTTGCCCAATTTTGTAACCTATCCATGAAGTGAAAGAGTGAATCTTCCTTGGATAATGACGGGATTTGAAGCATTAAGGTAGTGAACTCGTGCACATACTCCCAAATTGTAGTCGTCTGTTAGAGCTCCCTTAGCTTCCGCCTAGCCTCATACACCATATTCACCGGGTAGAATTGCTTCTTGAACTCGTTCTTGAACTGCTCCCACGTCTCATATTGCATAGTCCTTTTTCCATGTCAGCACACTTTCGACGCCACCACAGTGCAACAATCTCTGAGAGGTGCAAAATAGCAGTGTTGATCTTGGCCTCATCGTCTCTCACCTTGCCATGCCTGAAGTAGTTCTCCAAGTGCCAAAGGAAGTTTTCCACTTCTTGTGCATCACGAACACCTTTGAACACCAGAGGTTTGGGAGCCTCGATCTTGGTCTCCCTTGTCACAACAAAATTATTGTTTACCTCGGTCACCTAGGGGCTAGTATGTAAATAATAATTATTCTACAAGTTCTTCTATATTTACAAATAAGTCCATTCTCTAGAATATTCTACATAGCTAGAATCTTCTAAAGACTTTCCTAACAATTCTATAGGGTTCTAGGGTCTTCCTAGGGAAACCTCTATATTTCTCTAGAGCCTTCCTACAAGTACATAGTTCTAGGATATTCTACCAAGATCTTTTCCCTAACTTATGTAACCCTCCCATATGGCAAAAAATATATGCCAAGTGACACCTACATGGCATGATGATGTGGCGGGTTATGAAAATACACATCCTTTTTTTCTTCAACCTTCTGATACACCTAGTTTGATTCTAATTCCAATTCAGCTCATAGGTTCAGAGAACTATGGCTGTGGAGTGGATTAATGTGACTTGGTCTCAAATCCAAAAGGAAGCTATAGTTCTTACCAGGAACATGTGCTAAGGAATCGTTCAAGGAATCTGGAGGAGTGGGAAACTTACAACGCGATAGTACATTCCTGGATCATGAACTCTGTTTCGAAGGAGTTACTTAGTGGGATCATCTATGCATCAGATGCACATGCAGTCTGGGATGACCTCAAGGAAAGTTTTGATAAAGTGAATCGAGTGCGTATTTTTCACTTGCAAAAATCAATCTCGAGACTATCACAAGGATCTAACTCTAAATCTGCGTATTTTACCAAACTGAAGAAGTTATAGGCTGAGTATGATGTTTAATTTAGTGCAATTTCCAAATTGTAGTTGTGCCAGACCTAAGGAACATGTAATTCACTTGCATCAATAAAGGGTGATGCAATTTCTGGATGGGCTAAATGATACTTATGACCAAGCTCGTCGATAGATCCTAATTAAAACTACTGAACCAACCCTCAATCAAGCCTATACATTAATTATTCAAGATGAAAGTCATCAATCGATGGGAAGTGCTTCTATGGTTGAGAAAGGAGATCCACTGGCTATGTAAGCTGGGAGAGGACAAGGCTATCGAGGAAAGAAACAATTTCTACAATGTGAACACTATCGTATGAAAGGCCACACAAAGGAAAATTGCTTCAGAATCATTGGTTACCCTGAATACTTCAAAGGAAGGAAATTTTTTTAACCTAAAGGGACACTTACTATAGCTAATCATGTAGAGGAATTAGCAGCTCAAACTTCACAAGCAACAACACAGTCTAAGGGAGATTACTTCTTCACATAAGCTTAGTAACAACAAATTCTAGGATTTCTCAGCAACAAAGACTCATCAAGTGACGCTCAAACTCAGGCAAATAATGTAGGTACAATTGCCACACTATCCTCTAATGTACAAGTTTCGAATGAGAAGAGTGGTAGTTGTATTGTGGATTCAGGAGCCAAACATCACATATCCTCTACACTAGACTTGATGGGTGATATGAGCAGAGTGACTAATAAGGGAAGAGAAAAAGTGACATTGCCAAATGGAGGTTATGCAAAAATAGATAATATTGGGAGCTCATTTTTGTTAGCTGTTGATAAATTGAAAAATGTGCTTCATGTACCTAATTTTAAATTCAACCTAATGTTAGTTTCCAAACTAACCAGAGATCTGAGTAGTGGCTATATTTTTAGCATAACTCTGTGTGTTTCAGGATCTTTAGCTGAAGGGCATTGGTAAAAAAGACGAGGGACTATATGTGCTAAAGGGAAAAGAAATCAGACAATTAGTAGCTCATATTGGTGTGAAGGTCTCAACTGGAGATACATGGGATCTATGGCACAAAAGGCTAGGTCACACCTCTATTTCTTTAATGCAGCATATTTCTTTCTTGCAAAATAAAGTAGATACTGAAGTACAAAATAAATATTTTGTTTGTCCTTTAGCAAAACAATGTAGACTGAGTTTTTCTGATAGTGAAAAGAGGAGTACTAGACCTTTGAGCTTGTTCACGTGGATGTTTGGGGGATATATAAGAAGGCTACCCATGATAGGAAGCACTATTTTCTTACAGTTGTAGATGATTTTTCCAGGGCAACTTGGATTTTTTTGATGCAATTTAAGAATGAAACTATCATTTTCTTAAAGCAATTTTCTGCATGGTTAAAACACAGTTTGATGCTTGTGTTAAAGTGTTAAAAAAATAATGGGAAAGAGTTATTCAATAAACAGTGGAGTGACTTTTTGTTGTCACAAGGTGTCATTCATCAAAGTAGTTGTGTTTATACTCCTCAACTGAATGGGGTAGTTGAGAGAAAATACAGACACATATTGAATACTGCTAGAGCATTAAGGTTTTAGAGTAATGTACAAAGTATGTTTTGGGGGAAGTTTGTACAAACAACAGTATATATCATAAACAGACTGCCATCTAAGATCTTAGATGGAAAGAGCCCTTTTGCTATGTTGCATGGTAGGGAACCTTCCATAGCCCATCTAAGAGTTTTTGGATGTTTGTGTTATGCTACTAATTTAGTTATAGAGGATAAGTTTGCTGCTAGGGCTAGAGGAGTTGTACACATGGGATATTCAACCACCCAAAAAGGATATAGGTTATATGACTTAACCACTAAATGCTTCTTTGTTAGCAGGGATGTATCCTTCAGAGAATCTGAATTTCCATTCAAGGAAGTACAACAACATTCACTCACATAAGATAACCTTGAAGCTAGTTTTTTGCAGCCTGATTTGCCAGCTTCTGAAGATGTTGTTCCAGCACTCAGTATTTCAAAAGAGTCTTCCCAAGGTCTTGACTCAGATGAAGAACCAAGAGGATCTACTCATGCTGAACCAACTATACGCCATCATGAAGTACACCACACATGGAGAAGACCAATGAACCAACAATGACCAATCCTAATGCAGATGAGCAGGTGATCTATCTATCAATACAGATTATGACGTTTGAGTTTATGTACAGCTAGAAGACATTGTTGCTCCAGATGTTCATGCCTAGCTAGAAGACATTGTTACTCCAGATGAGATACACCCAGCTGAATCTAGTCCTAATGTTCTTATTAGACAATATCTTAGAGTGAAACACACTCCTATATGGCAAAACGATTATGTGGTGCGGCTTCAAAAGTCATCACAATGTAATTACCCAATATCCAACTTCTTATCTTATGAAAAACATGTCTCCTAAGTACAAAAGCTATATGGCAGTCTTCTCAGTACTAAAGGAACCTCACACCTTCAAGGAAGTTATCAAAGATGAGAGGTGAATTAGTGCCATGCAACAAGAGGTGCAAGCATTAGAGGACAATAGAACATGGAAGGTGGTAGACCTGCCTCCTGGGAAAACTTCTATTGGATCTAAATAGGTCTACAAAATAAAATATAAAGCTGGTGGGGAGATAGAAAGGTTCAAAGCTTGACTGGTAGCCGAAGGGTATAATCAACAGGAGGGATTGGACTATCATGAGACTTTTTCACCAGTGACAAAGATGGTGACAGATAGGTCTGTGATTGCTTTAGCAGCCTCGAAAGATTGGACCCTATACCAGATAGATATGTTTAATTCTTTCCTTTAAGGTGACATATTTGAAAAGGTTTATATGGATTTGACACAAGGCTTTCAAGGTCAGGGGGAGAAGAATGTATGCAAATTATTGAAATCCTTATATGGTCTCAAACAGGCTTCCAGGGTATGGAATCTAAGCCTTAGTGACTGTATGTTTTATATAGAGTACTTCTAATTACTCTATATTCACCAAGAATTCAGGATCAGACATTGTGGTCATCCTAATCTGTATGGATGATCTACTGTTGACTGGGAGCAGTAAAGAGTTGATTGATGAGGCTAAGATTGTCCTACATTAGCATTTTAAACTTAAAGACTTAGGAGAATTAAGGTATATTTTCGGCATTGAAGTTTTAAGATCCAAGAATGGGGTCTTGCTCAATTAGAGAAAGGATACCTTGGAACTTATCTCTGAGTTAGGATTGAGTGGTGCCAAACCAACTTTAACACCTTTTGAGATTAATCAGAAATTCACAACAGTCGAATATGATGAAGTTGTTGGACTCAAGGAAGTAGACTGCTTGACAGATGTCACAACCTATCAAAGGTTGATAGGAAGACTTCTCTATCTCATTGTCACATAGCCTAATATTAGCTGTGTAGTGCAGAGTTTAAGCCAATTTATGCAACTACCTAAGAAGTCACATATGGATGATGCTCTTAGGATAGTGAGGTATTTAAAATCTGCACCAGGCATGGGAGTGTTAATGAAGATAGGAGTTGTGGACACATTAACTGCTTTCTGTGACTTTAACTGGGCAGCATGTCCAATGATAAGGAGGTCTGTTAGTGGTTATGCAGTCAAATTTAGTAATTCTTTGGTGTCATGGAAATAAAAAAAGTAACATACTGTCTCAAGAAGCAGTGCAGAAGCAAAGTATCGTAGCATGGCATTAGCAATCTCTGAAATTGTGTGGCTATTGGGTTTATTCTCAGAATTGGGAGTTTCTGTTTTTCAACCGATCACATTGTTTTATGATAGTAAGGCAGCGATGCAAATTGCTACCAATCCTATCTACCACGAGCCCACCAAACACATCGAGATCGATTGTCATTTTATCGAGAACACATTAAAGAAGTCCTGTTGACTACTCTGTATGTCTCATTCAAGGATCAACAGGCAGATGTCCTCACCAAAGGACTAGCATCAAGACAATTGGGTGTGTTGAACATTCTCCACCCTCCAGCTTAAGGGGGAGTCTGGAAGATAGTCAGTTAGTCTAGTTAGTTGGATTATTAGGACCAAAGTGTAACTACTAGGACTTAGAGAGGTCATTATTATTGTTTTAGTTACACTGTATATAATAGGCAGTTACAACAGCTAATGGATCAGTTCGAAAATTCTCAAAACTCTCGTCTTCTTCTTCACGCTTATAGCTCTCATTCATGGCTGGATTCTAACATATATCACCTGTTGCGGTATGTCACCATAATCTCATCGCGTAAAAGAAATTTATATACATGCTTGCAGGAGAAATGTCGAAAGATATATAGTACTTGACGTATATAGTAATACTATATCGACACTAAAAGTTTGCCCGCACCAAATATTTACACCAACTCGTATCCAACTTTTTCCCCGTCTTTCTTTAGTTTTCTATTCCGTATTCAAATAGTCTTTCGTACATGCTGATGAGATGCAAATTATTCCATACTGTTACTTTTATGTTTTGGTTGGTTCATGTATCTCTAACGATGAATCAAAAAAATGCCAAAAGATATATAGTGCCTTATTTAAGAGATGTTCTTAGTACTTTATACACCACATAAAGTTATTTGTCCACTTGTTACCTTTTTCTGCGACATCAACTTTGACTTGACTCTTAAATCTTAATCTTTTGGGGCTGCTTTTACCACTTCCCCTCGCCTCAACACTTACATGCATGTCATTAATCATCATATAGATTCATGTACCTTAGAATAATTTTTACAATAATGTAGCTCATTTTTCATATGAATATTATTAAGTAATTAAAAGTGTGTTATCAACTTAATCTTTTAAAAATGTGCCATTAAGTAATTAAGATGTTGGGATAAAAAATAATCTCGCCCAAGAATAATATCCATAACAATGACACCAAATATTTTAGCGGGATAATATACAATATCCGAGTGGAGCAATATTACCACTATAATATTACAACTCAGTAGTGTCAAGAGACTACTACAACTTTGAAAGAAATAACACTTTTTATTTAAAATAACTCACTACAATATTACTACTACTCACTAATTATCTCACAGACAATAATATGTGGATTACTCTCACTGCTTTATGCTTCTCTTGTTATTTTGGTGTGCATCAAAAGAGAAATGGAGCCTGCTATTTATAGAAGATCAGAATGGTTTATTCACTGTACTTACTATCGGTCAAAACATGTGTTTGTGACTTTTGCAATTTGGCAACTTTTTCTAGCCGCCCAACTTGGAAATTTTTTCAGCCATCCTATTTGACTTCAGCAACTTTTTCATCTTTTTTCTTTGTTTCATCTTTTTATGGGTCCTACAAATCTCTCCCTTAATTTTGATTTTTCTTCTTTATTCCAAGTCTTGATCTCAATCTTTGAAAATCTTTAAATTTGAGAGGCTTTGTGAAGATATATGCAACTTGATCATGAGACTTCACATATTTGAGCCCGACTTCTTTCTTGGCAATGCACTCTCTGATGAAATGATACCGTGTATCTATATGCTTGCTTCGATCATGATACACCGGATTCTTGGCGAGTGCTTGTGCAAATTTGTTATCAATACAAATCTCTGTAGCCTCAATTTGTGGCAAATTAAGCTCCTTCAATAATCTTCTTAGCCAAATAGCATGACAGGTACATGATGTTGCTGATATATATTCCGCTTCACAAGTCGAGAGAGTAACTATGGGTTGTTTCTTTGAACTCCAAAAAATAACAGAATCACCCAAGAAAAATACAAAACCAGTTGTGTTTTTTCTATCATCAATATCTCCTGCATAATCACTATCACAAAATCCCACAATGTTGAAATCATTAAAAGAAGAATAAAATAATCCAAAGTCATCGTACCTTTTAGGTAACGAAGAATTCTTCTAGTAACCTTCAAGTGAGTAGAGCTAGGAGCCTCTATGAAGCGACTTACTACTCCAACTACAAAAAGTATATCTGGCCTGGTACTAGTCAAGTACCTCAAACTTCCCACAAGACTTTTGAAGAATGTGGGATCCACTTTTTCTCCTTCATCAAACTTGGATAATTTTGTCCCACTTTCCATCGGTGTGTTCACAGGGTTGCAGTCGAGCATGTTGAACTTCTTCAATATCTTTTTTGTATAGCTTTCTTGAGAGATAAAAATTTCATTCTCCATCTGCTTCACTTCTAGGCCTAGGTAATATGACATGGGCCCTACGTCTGTCATCTCGAACTCACGGAACATATCTTTCTTGAAAGCTTCAAACAAACTTGGGTTATTACCCGTAAAAATAAGATCATCAACATAAAGACAAACAAGTAAGATATCTCCATTAGTATGAACTTTAAGGTAAAGAGCATATTCATGGAGGCAATGAGTAAACCCATTGTCTTAAAAATACTTCTTGATGCAACTATTCCATGCTCGTGGGGCTTGCTTTAATCTATATAAAGCTTTCTTCAACCGCAACACTTTATCTTTATGGTTTTTGACCACGAAGCCCAATGGTTGTTCAACATAGACTTCTTCTTCAAGATAGCTATTCAAGAAGGCTGACTTGACATCTAGTTGATGGATCTTCCACTTCATTTGCGCCGCCAAAGAGATCAGCAAACGAATCGTCTCCATGCGGGCAACAGGTGCATAGACTTCTTCATAGTCAATGCCTTGCCTTTGCTTGTAGCCTTTAGCCACAAGTCGTGCCTTGTATTTATCCACATGTCCATCAGCATTCTTCTTTATTTTGTATACCCATTTCACTCNTGACATCTAGTTGATGGATCTTCCACTTCATTTGCGCCGCCAAAGAGATCAGCAAACGAATCGTCTCCATGCGGGCAACAGGTGCATAGACTTCTTCATAGTCAATGCCTTGCCTTTGCTTGTAGACTTTAGCCACAAGTCGTGCTTTGTATTTCTCCACATATCCATCCGCATTCTTCTTTATTTTATATACCCATTTTACTCCAATTGCTCGATGACCCTTGGGAAGAGTTGTTAACTCCCAAGTGTTATTCTTCTCTATTGTCTCAATCTCCTCCTCCATGGCTTGTCTCCACTTTTTGTTTGTAACAGATTCATCAAAGTTCATTGGTTTGCTGTCAGCAAAGAGACAACATAAAAAATCAAAATTAGTAACTTCTTTTGTGTCCTTATAGAGCTCTTGAATACTCCTTGTCCTTTGCGGTTGTTCATTTGAACTTTCTTGAGAAAAGGGAGATGCACCATTGGTTGGAGAAGGAGGTGGAGCTGTATCATGCACAGGTTCCACGGTCTCTGGTTCTTCTTCATCACCAAAGTATGGAAGAAAATCATATGAAGTTTCTTCCTGAACTTCCCAATCCCATGCCAATTCTTCATCAAATTCAACATCGCGACTTACCACCACCTTGCCACTGCTTGGGTTGTATAGCTTGTAGCCTTTTGAACTCATATCATAGCCAACAAACACGTGCTTGGCACTTCGATTATCAAGCTTTTCTCTCCCTTGATATGGCACATGAGCATAGGCTATGCTCACAAAGATTCTCAAGTGCTTGACACTTGGTTTTCTTCCACTCCATGCTTCCTGAGAGGTTTGATCTTTAACATTCCTTGTTGGAGACCTGTTGTTCACATAAACTGCACAAGAAAGAGCTTCGGCCCAAAATTCCTTGGGCATACTTTTAGCTTTCAACATACATCTATCCATATTAAGAATCGTTCGATTCTTTCTTTCTGAAACACTATTTTGTTGAGGTGAATAAGGTACCGTTAGAGGGCGACGAATTCCATGAAGTTGACAGAAGTCATTAAATTCGTTTGAGGTGAATTCGCCTTCTCTATCGGACCTCGGAGCTTTAATTTCATAGCCACTTTCTTTCTCCACAAGTACTTTAAAATTTTTAAAAGAAGCAAAAGCTTCAGATTTTTGGTTAAAAAAATAAACCCAAGTCTTTCTACTAAAGCCATCAATGAAAAGCAGAAAGTATTTTATTTTACCAAAAGAATGTGGATTAATTGGTCGACATACATCAGTATGTATAAGCTGGAGCGGCTTGGTCGATCTTGACATGGCCTCCTTTGGAAAACTCCTCCTAGCATGTTTTCCAAGTAAACAAGCTTCACATAATTGATTGGGATGGTTGATTGATGGTATCCCATGCACCATGTTCTTTTCTCCCATTGATTTGAGCGATTTAAAATTTAAGTGCCCAAATCGCATGTGTAAACACCATGATTCATCTTGCATATTAGCCTTCAAACACTTTGCATCAATTATTTTAAGATTCAGAGAAAACAATCTATTCTTTGCCATATGCACTTTAGCAATTAGAATTCCACTTGAATCTCTAAGACAAAGGTTCATATTTTTCATGTGGATGTCATATTCCTTTTCAAGAAGTTGGCCCAAACTTAAAATATTACTTTTTAATTTTGACACATAATAAACATCTTGAATTAACTTGTGACTACTATCTTTACAGTAGATCAGAATCGTACTTATCCCTTCGATTTGAACCTTTAAGGTATCTCCAAAGGACACATTACCTCTCACTGTTTTATTGATCTCCACAAACTTCTCTTTGCATCCACACATATGATTGCTTGCTCCATTGTCCAAATACCACGAGCTGTAATCATCTCTGTCTTCTTTCTTGAGTGTCATCAATAGCGTTGACTCATTTTCTTCTTTCTTGTCGTCAACAAAATTAGCTTTTTCTTCAACATTGCTACAACATTCCCAAGAGTAATGGCCAAATTTATGATAATTATAACACTCAAATTTCGATTTGTCGTACCTTTGTCCATTATTTTCATGGTACTATCCACGTCCTCTTCCTCCTCTTTGTCCACGGCCACGACTTCTGAATGTTTGGTGGATTTTAACTTCATTACTGAAGTTGTTACCATTACTTCTTCCTCTTCCATGACCTCCTCGGCCTCGGCCTCGGCCTCGGCCGTTTCCTCGATAGCTTGTTTCACCTCCATAATCCTTGAAGGATGCCTGAGTTTTAAGAAGTTGCTCCAATGGCACTTCTTGTCTCCTTTTGATCTTTTCTTCGTGGGCCTGTAAAGAACCTTCCAATTGCTCCACCATCATAGAGTCTAAATCTTTAGACTCCTCAATAGCACACACCACAAAATCAAATTTAGGTGTTAAAGTGCGAAGGATCTTTTCTACCACACGGACATCCTCTATGTCTTCCCCGTATCTTCTTAGTTGATTTACAACAGCCTTCACTTTTGAAAAATAATCCGAGATGCATTTGGATTCTTTCATTTTTAAAACTTCAAAATCAGCCCTTAGAGTTTGAAGTTTTACCTTTTTCACTTTGTCAACTCCTTGAAGAGAATTTTGTAAAATCCCCCAAGTTTCCTTTGAGGTAGTAGCATCTGCCATCTTCTCAAACATGGCATCATCCAAACATTGGTGGATGAGCGTGATGGCTTGTTGATCCTTTTCTTTCTCTTTGCCAAGACCTCTTTTTTATTTTGAGGCTGAGCTTCCTCATTATCGGGTTTTGTATACCCTCTGTCTACGATTTTCCATACATCCTGAGAGCCAAGAATGGCTTTCATATGTAGACACCATTTCTCATAATTATCTTTTGTGAGACGAGGATACTGAAAAGATAGCGGGCCATTATTTGCCATGACTCTGATATCACGTTGTTGGGATAAAAAATAATCTCGCCCAGGAATAATATTCGTAGCAAATAATAATAACACAAGAGAGTAACAATGATATCAAATATTTTAGCGGGATAATATACAATACCCGAGTGGAGCAATATTACCACTATAATATTACAACTCAGTAGTGTCAAAAGACTACTACAACTTTGAAAGAAATAACACTCTTTATTTAAAATAACTCACTACAATATTACTACCATTGACTAGTTATCTCACAGACAACAATACGTGGATTACTCTCAATGCTTTATTCTTCTCTCGTTATTTTGGTGTGCATCAAAAGAGAAATGAAGCCTAGCTACTATTTATAGATGATCGGAATGGTTTATTCACTGTAATTACTCTCGGTCAAAATATGTGTTTGTGACTTTTGCAATTTGACAACTTTTTCTAGCCGCCCAACTTGGAAAATTTCTCAGCCACCCCATTTGACTTCTGAAACTTTTTCATTTTTTTTTTCATCTTTTTACGGGTCCTACATAAGAATGTGTTATTTTGGTTAAATCTTCATCTTTTAAAGGAGCAGGTCACATTGATATCAGCACCGACAAAGATTTTAAATTTAAATCTTAATAAATGAGAAGGTCACACAATTTAATATGATTAACCAGTTTGAATACGAATTGTAAGTTAAAGAGGGACGTACCTCAAGAAAATCCCTGTAGAAAAATTCAGGCAACCATGGCAACTTATGAGAACCAATAGATAGAAGCACTTTAACTCCAGCGACAGTTTTCGGCAAAAGTAAATCAGGCCAATTTGTGAACCCAATATTCTTCAACGAAGCATTGCTAATAGACTCGGTCAACTCAATAACCGTACTTGACATAACCATAGACTCAATCATGTGAGGATACAATTGAGCCAACTTGAACCCAACCATTCCTCCATAACTAAGTCCAACTAGAGAATACTTTTCCACTCCAAGCTTCATCATTCCCTTTGCTAAACAATCTGCCTGATTTCACGTGTTTGTTCCATGAAAAAAAAAATGAAAAAACGATAGCAATTTAACTTTTAGATAAAATGGTCACGCGATTTAATACCTGAAAACTCGTTGACCGTTCGGGGCGATCAGTGAAGGAATCTCCAAAGAAAAGTAGGTCAGGGACGTAGATAGCAAAATCAGCACCTGAAATTCTTAAGGAAAGCACTTGAAAAAGCCAAGTCAAAATTCCATTAGAAACAAATCCATGAACAAATACAACGGCAGGCTTAGGTTTATGGTAATTAATGGTTTCAGTTGGAACCCAAAAATGCATAGTAGTTCCTGGTTCTATTTCCACCATTTGGGATGTCATTCCAACAGCTTTCAAAACACCATGAATTATTGGTTTTATTATAGCAAATACATTTCCCATTTTCTCTCAAACTCTTGATTTCTCCCTTTTCTCTAGAGGAATTATTATTAAGATGATAGCTGTGAGTTTTATGGCCAATTAGTCGTATACACGACAAGATATATACTATTTATATCTTTAATACTGTACAAGCTTGGCTGGCTAATCTTTTTATGTCCTTTTCTAGTTGTCTTATTATAATACGACAGAATAGGACTAGAATCATTTTAATTCTAACCCGTTCTTCACGAGGGTTGACCTACTTTTTTTCAAATTAAATTTATTATTCTATTATATGGCGATCCTTCATCAGATCTGAATTTATTAATAAAAAAGGACTTTGACAGATATGAACATATCCCATGAAACTCACCCTAACAAATTGAAAAGTTCAAAATTAAAGAATTTCTGAATTGTATTTATGAAATGAAACCCAGAGAGGTACTCCACTATTTAGCTAGAATCGGCTAGAGGATGATCCAATATTTGAATTTATGAGTTCTAAAACCTAAAAAATAACTTACTTAATATGAATAATGTGAAAACTAGAGTTTATATGAGAAGAATTAACTCGTCAATTTGCTGTAGTCATGGTACAGTTTAAATACATACAAGAGACCATCGTGGATGAACTATATCTACAGCCTGTGATAATCCTATTTACATGAATGAGTTACCTATAAGGATGAGTTACTTATCCATTAGAGTCCTAGTATAACTCTCCGATTCCTGTTGATACTCCCCCAAGGTGGCACATATGGATTACAAATGCTCATCTTGCCAAGGAATGTATGAAAATCTTGTTGTCCCAATGCTTTAGTGAACCTGTCTGCTAACTGAGCTTTTGTTGAAACATGACAAGTGACAAAGTCCCCCGAGGCAATATGTTCGCGCACAAAGTGACAATCCGCTTCTACGTGCTTCGTGCGCTCATGAAAACCAGGTTGGATGCAATATGCACTGCAGCATGCTTATCATAAAATAACTCTGAGGGCATTGTTTCTGATACCAAGCTGTCACGATCCAAAATCCACTATAGGTCGTGATGGCGCCCAGCGTCACCGTTAGGCAAGCTAACAGTGAACTTTCCATGATTTTCATGTTGAAATCCGTATACAATTTATGTATTTAACTTGCAATAAGCGAGAATCACTTACCTCGTTTTGCTCGATGAAAATCTCCTCAAAATAGCTCCGGGCCAACCCAAATGAAAAATAAAAAATCTCGTCTTAAATCCAAATCTGCCCAGGAAATCTCGCTTCTGCGACAGCCACTTCTGCAGCATAAAGCTCGCACCTGCGAGAACCCAGCCCAAGTCATTGACTGCATCTGCGGTCCCTGTAGCGCTACTGCGTTGCCTCATCCGCAGGCGCAGTTTTGCTTCTGCGGCAAAACGACCGCATCTGTGGTCCAAGCACTGCCCAACCAAAATTTGCTTCTGCGCTTGCTTGGCCGCTTCTGCGACCCTTTTTCCGCAAGTGCGATTGCATCAGTACTCAGGCCCTTCAGCAATACAACAAGGTTCCAAAATGATCTGCGACTCGTCCGAAACACACATGGGACCCCGGGACCCCGGGACACCATACGAACTTACCAACAAGTGTCAAAACACGATACAAACTTAGTCGAAGCCTCGAATCACGTCAAACAACATCAAAATTATGAATCGATGATCGAAAACTTTCTTTAAGCTTTCAAATTTTTAAACTTCGCCAAACGCGTCCGAATTATACTCAAACATCTAGAATGCCGCCAATTTTTACGTGCAAGTCGTAAATCACAATACAAAGCTATTTCTAGACTCGAAATTCCAAACGGACATCGATAATACCAAAGTCCACTTCAAGTCAAACTTAGGAATTTCTAAAACTTCCAAAATGCAAACTCTCCACAATAAGCACAGAATTGTTCCCGGGCAATCCGATACTCAACCCGAACATACGCCCAAGTCCAAAATCATCATACGAACCTATTGAAACCTTCAAATTTCGATCCTGAGATTGTTTACTCAAAAGTCAAACCTGAGTCAACTCCTCCAACTTAAAGCTTCCGAATTGAGAATTTTCTATCCGAATCAACCCCGAACTTCCCGAAATTCAATTCCGACCAAACGTACAAGTCATAATATATGAAGTGAAACTACTCAATGCCTCAAACCACCGAACGACGCGCTAGAGCTCAAAATGACCGGTCTGGTCGTTATATTCTCCTATACTAAAACATACGTTCGTCCTCGAATGTGCCAAGAACTTCTGGGGTTGACCAAAAAAATCATTTTTAACACCTCTTTCACCTGCCGGTGCCACCACAAACCACATTAGTACACTAGCTCAAGCCAGACTAAGGATCCTCCCTTTTACTTTAACCAACAAGCCTTAGGACCAAATTCCAACATCCGAATTTCTCTACAAGACCTGATTCTAACATACAAACACCTTATCAATCTCCACACGCTGAACCAAAAATATGATCATGCACCAATAATGATATCACTTAATGCATCGCATATCTCATTTGCCCATTGTAACCTCCTCCGAGCACAACACCTGCAAATTCACTAACCCGATGCCCGTAGTATACCTCATAATGCGTATAAGTCCTTATCCAACCTTAGCAGCAATGATGAAAACGACACGTAGAAGCTCATAACCACCTGCTAAATCAGAATTTCCAAGATTCTCTCCACTCGACAAGGACCATTCCTTATTTTGAACTGATTGTTGATATTTTCTCTTTAATATACCTTACATAAATCTGATCGCACTGCTTTTAGGTCTAATGACCTCGCCTCACCCAGTACAAGCTGCTCAGACAATAGGCCACCTCAAATACTAACTCAAATCTCATATGACGCTACCAATGCGCCAACAAACTATAACTCAAATATGACACATAAGGAAGAACAAACTCTGGCAAAGAACTACCCAGCTCGCGTAACGAAAAAACGGCCAACAAATGCTATGAACCTTCCTCGGGGATGACAAATAAGACACAAAAAATAAGTATAGGGAACCATACTCAATTTCAGCGTGCAACAGATCCACACATGACACTGTTGCACCGTGCAACCCGATCCAAGCATTATACCTGTGGTGACATGCCACCCGATCCACACATAACAACCAATAAGGAAATACACATCGAACCATAATACTCATACATATGAAATGCTCGAATATGGACCACAAGCACACCAAATTCTTGAATATGACCATGGGTGACGGATAGCGCCCTGCAATACAAAACTCAAGCACGACTAAGTTGCAATATCGACTAGCTACACAGGACCACAACACATGTGAGAATAGTCAAGCCTTTCTTACAACCACATAACATCATAAAGTGTTACAGAGAATAGATGATGATAGGAACATCATCCAACACCCGAAGAGTCCTCCATAAGCAATACTATGCTGAATAAACATATCCGACCTGACGTAGAGCATGCGTTCACACTAGATCTACAAACGGACCTCAAGCCGACTTCAATCATCCCATATTGGCAAATAACCTTTCAAGGATCCACCATGAACCTATACATGACACATAAGAACAACCGTAAAATCTGGAACAAACTCCCACAGTCCCCGACCAAACGGATGGAGCACCTCTCAGTTATCCTCTCTCATTGGTGATCGTGCCAAAATCTCCATACCTAATTTAAATCTCTAACAATTGAATGATTGACACGTCAAACTTATATGATCTTTTTGTGGGATATATCCCTACAACCTTCTGCACCAGGTAGCAAAATCTGAACATTAATGGCCATCGACCATGTTATTTCCATAGTGCTAGCCAAACCTCTGCATTTTAACACTCAACACTTCTTCCACCAAAACAAACCATCCTCAAGCTACCCAAAAATAGTGCTAGCATACTCTGAACATCTGAAATCTTCCCTCCTTCTCCTCCGAGCTCGTGATATCCATACCAAAACCGAACCGCAACCTTGAAACTCAACTTCTAATTTCTATACCGCTCACTGCACCTATCATTCCCCTACACTAGAGTTCAAGAATTCCATCATAACCTCTGAACCATTAGTAGAATAAACACTTAATCGGCTAAAACTCTTTACACTCCTTATTTTAGAAGAATCATTGGAACACGCAACCAAATTTCTGTAACCGTAGACAATCCAACCTTAAGTTGTAGTCTAAACCACTATAACTCTTTTGGGATCAATCAAACCACGACAGCTTTCAAGCCTGCACATACAGCCACAAACCACCGGTACAACCTTACCATACTGAAGAAACTTATCATTACCATAACTATGTTGATTCAACCATTACGAACTGACTCAGCTTCTTTCCAACTTACTCTTGACTTTTCTTTGAAATATGAGCTATATTCAAATACATTAAGGACCTCAAACAACACTTATCCCGAGTGACCCAAATAACGAGACTCAATACCCATGATCCATCTCATACACGCCTTAGGCACTCAATAGTATTTCAAACTGATACACTTGTTTTGAAAGACCTTCCGTAAATCCTACGTTGTTTCTCTCATTCCTCTAACACTGCACCGTGGAACCAATGATAACCTAGAAATTCCCCAAATATTTTCCACACTCTACCGCAAAACTCAGTACTCAGCCACATAACGAACCCAAAATCTTTAAATACAACACTTTAATTCTTGAACCCACGAGAACCATTGTTGAGAGCCACTCACTTTGACCTGGTCCCGAATATATAACCAAACTCCAGTGCTCTGTTAGCACATGAAACACCTTCAAAGAAGCAACCGGATGAATCCTCTTCCTTGCACAGCACATCACAATAAACATAAATTATGAGTCACCCCAACATTTGTACATGTACCGATAAGGTGAAATGTAGCACATATATGTCAAATTACTTGCCCAAAATGCCATTGATGTCCTCTTCCTCAATCATAAAAAATCCTCTAACGTGCCGCTAGCCAAAATGTGCAAGGGAACTTAACCACGTGACCCAATCGTAGATGATGGTCTCCCACACTTAACTTTACGCTACAACCTCATATATCCAGACCCCACAAATTACCACGATCCCACACCATTGGTCAACCAAAGTTCTCATAAGTTTTTGTTGGACTAATCATAACACATCCCGAATTATCATCCACAATAATACACTTGAACTCCTAATCATTATACCATCTTCTTCAAGTGATTAAAGCTCATATATCAATAGATGCATCCCATGTTGGGGAGAAAGTAGAACTCTTCGTAGGGATCTTATCAACCCACACAATTGCTAACCTGCTCACAAGAGATAGCCCACATGTGTAACCTCATATCGACCTCCTCCCATGTCATTACTATAGTTGCATCCATCATGAAATCTACTAACCTACCTGGGCCCACACTGATCTACCAGCCGTAAGAATCCTTTCATTCATTAACATCACCCAAAGGTCCAATAACGTGTTTTAAACTCGAAGTCATATTGCACCCAAGACAATGATCGAATACTTCACTTTTTCCTATATTCCAATCAAGACCTTCTCGTCACATTCAAAATTTCCTAAGCATAGAAACCACCTCGGAGATCATCTCCCTCGAACCATCAACACTAGAAAAGTTCGATCCTTAAGTCGCAACACACAACCATCTTTGATGACCTCCTCTTAGGTTCCATCTCAAAACACCGTGCCCAGAGGCAAACAAATAAAGACCAACATGCCGATGAGCCTCAATGCATTCAATCAAGGATGGCAATACCACAATATTAACAAGAATTCTACCAAATTCCGAGATATCAAATCTTGGCCATAGGCAATACCGAAACTGGGTTAAAATGACTAAATAATCCTCTACAAGGCGATGATAATGGTCCGTCCAAATTCGCAGGGAATAGCATCATGCACCGCATCTGTAGCATCTTCTCAAGTCGTCGGTGCCCAATTGATAACAAGCACTCCACACCATATAAGAATGAGTAGGAAGGAAATAAAAGAATAATCTTAGATGGAATCAAATCGAACAGAAAGGAAATAGTAAGACTCTACTAGACTTGCTCATGAAGACCTAACTGAACCTAAAACTCTGATACCAAGCTATCACGATCCAAAATCCACTATTGGCCGTGATGGCGCCCAACATTACCGTTAGTCAAGCCAACGGTGAATTACCAACATAATTATTCATTTCATTATTTTTGAAATCATGAAACCCATTAAATAATAGAGTAAAATCTGGCATTCATAGAAACTTGTGCTATTCTTTACAATTTACGAATATAAATAAATCATAAATAATAATAATAATAATAATAATAATAATAATAATAATAATAATAATAATAACAACAACGTGAACTACAATAGTGAACATCTACTAGGAATCTCCAAAATCTTGTGTCACAAGTGCATGATCATCTACTAGAAGATACAATAACAACACATCATCTGTTTGGAATATAAGATAGGAAAATGTAAATAATTATGATGGAAACTTCGTATGCTGCGGATCGTAATGTGAGATTCAGCTCACTTTAAAGCCCCCACAATAATTGCACCTTTGCACCTAAAAGACCACAAATATATGTATACCTACACAATAAGTGCAGAACTGTAGCATGAGTACGTAAATTAGCGTGTACCTAGTAAATATCTAGCATAATCCGGGCGAAGTAGTGACGAGGGGTCGACATCGATATTTACTAGTAGTCCAATACATCAAGTACAGTAGAAAGTGAACAGGTATAAATCATGGTAATTAAACAGTGAAAAGAAGTATAGGTACATAATACGATCCTCTTATGAACGGTAAACACAAGTCCTAAATATCGGTTACCTTCGCAAATTGAGTATATATAATATCGTTCCCACCAGATAAGTTATCACAACTCAAGTCAGGGAAAACTCAAAGATATAATGATTTCTTGTCAAATATTATGCACGATTATGTTGAGGCGAATGAGCCGATCCCATAAGAGTATTTCAGAAATTTGTCAAGGCGACCGACCCAATCCCATAGGTGTGTGATACATAATATTGCCGAGGCGAACGATCCGATCCAATAAGAGTGTTTTATATAAATTTTGAGGCAAACCGCTTGATCCCATAAGAATATTATATAAGATACTGCCGAGGCGAATGGCCCCATTCCATAAGAGTGTGCGACATAATCCTACCAAGACGAACGACCCGATCCCATAAGAGTGTGATACATAATCCTGTCGAGGCGAACAGCTTGGTCCTATTAGAATAAGAAGCTTTAACGGGTCCTTGACCCCACTCACGAATATACATGTGAGTTATGAAGTTTAAGGAAACTTTACGATGAATGGCACAACGCGGGAGAAATTCGTAAGGGAAGCACAATTTGCGCAGCTAATCAAGTGGCTCGTCCAATTTCTAAAATAGCGAGTCCATTACTCTAGCAAGTCTAACCTCAGGTCGTAATGTGAAATAAAGTAATCAAACATGCAAGAATAACTCAAATAGTACATTTAAATATGGCGTGAATGTTAGTCTACCCGGACATAATCAATAATTCCATACGCACGGACACTCATCACCTCATACGTGCATAGCTCCCACAACATGTAGCATGAGATAAATATAATACCTACGGGATAATTTCCCCCAAACAAAGTTAGACAAGAGACTTACCTCGCTCTGAAGTTCCATAACCAGATCTGATGCCTCTATAACACCTCAAAGTGATGTCCATCAATCCGAAACTTGTCAAATAATTGGGAAAACCAATAAATATATACTCCAACATCATAATTAATTCATTTATAAAAAAATTCAGCTCTGCTCGAAAAGTCAACAAAGTCAACCCTCAGGCCTACGTGCCTGGATTCTAAAAACTTTCGATGATAAACTTTACCCATAACGCTACGAACTCAAATATATGATTTATTCCAAATTCCACATCCAATTTCGCAGTAAAATCCAAAAATACCAATTTTTCGGTTTTCTCTGAAAATTCCACAATTTCCATGATTTTCATGTTTAAATTCATATATAACTTATGTATTTAACTTGCAATAAGTGGGAATCACTTATCCTGTTCTGCTCTATGAAAATCTCCTCAAAATAGCTCCCCCAAATTCGGCCAACCCAAGTGAAAAATGAAAGAAAATCCCGTCTTAAATGTAAGTCTGCCTAGAAAATCTCGCTTCTGCGGTTCCATGGTCTCTTCTGCCATAGTCCCTTTTGTGGCATAAAGCTCGCACCTACGAGAACCCAGCCCAAGTCACCGGCCGCATCTGGGGTCCCTGTAGCGCTTCTGCGCTCACGCTTCTACGTTGCCTCATCTGCATGTGCGGTTCTGCTTTTGCGAAAAAAAGACAGCATATGTGGTCCCATCACTGCCCCACCAACATCTGCTTCTGTGCTTGACTGGACGCTTCTACGGCGTTGCATCTGCGACCTTTTTTCCACAGGTGCGATTGCATCAGTACACAATCCTTTCAGCAATACAACAAGGTTCCAAAATGGTCCGCGACTCGTCTGAAACACATCCGGGGCTCCCTTCGAACTTACCAACAAGTTCCAAAACACAATACGGACGTAGTTAAAGCCTCAAATCACGACAAATAACATCAAAATTACGAATCGATGATCGAAACCTTTCTTTAAGCTTTCAAACTTTTATACTTCGCCGAACACGTCCGAATTATACTTAAACATCCCAGAATGACGCCAAACTTTACGTGCCAGTCATAAATCACAGTATGAACATATTACAAGGCTCAAAATCCCAAACGGAGATCAATAACACCAAAGTCCACTTCAAGTCAAACTATGGAATTTCTTAAACTTTCAAAATGCCAACTTTCTACAATAAGCCCTGAAATGCTCAAGGGAGACCCGATACTCAACCTGAACATACACCCAAGCCCGAAATAATCATACAAAACTGTTAGAACCTTAAAATCCCAATTCCGAGATTGTTTACTCAAAGTCAAACCTTAGTCAACTCCTCCAACTTAAAGTTTCTGAATCGAGAATTTTTATCCGAACCAACCCCGAACTTTCTGAAATCCAATTCCAACAACACGTACAAGTCATGCTACATGAAGTGAAGTTACTCAAGGCCTCAAACCGCTGAATGACGTGCTAGATCCAATAAGAAATTTAAAATCCCTCTCAACCAAATGATTTCACTCCTTGTGTCTGCCATTGACTTATATTCTACTTCAGCGGATGACCGAGAAACCTTGGTTTGTTTCTTGGATTTCCATGCTACGTACAGATGATGTCCTTAACATTAGAAAATATCCTGAAATAGAATGACGAGTCATTGGACAACTTGCCCAATTTGTGTTGCAATATACCTTTAACTGCAAACTATTACTTCTTGGCAACAATACTCCTTGTCCAGGATTGGTCTTTAAATATCTAAGCATCTGAATAACATGTGCCCAATGAATTTGTTTTGGATTCTGCATGAATTGGCTTAAACTTTGGACAAGGTAAGTAATGTCCGGCCTGGTAATGGTTATGTATAATAATCTTCCAACTAACCTCTTATATTGAGATTGATCGAGGAGGGGTTAACTTCCTTTTTCTGACAGTTGGTGATGTTGCTCTATGGGAGTAGGACTTGGCCTAGCCTCTAATAACTCAGCTTATTTAAGTATGTCCAGTACATACTTTCTTTGATTTCGAAACAATCCTTTTGGCGTCCTTGCAACCTCAATTCACAAGAAATATTTTAGCTTCTCAAGATGCCGATCAACCCTTGGCAGTGTACACATCACTTTGAATCGGGTCGTACGATCTCGGCATAATCTTGCGTGTTACCATTAAGAGTCCAAATATTCATATGATTTTCTTTTATTGAGACCTGGTATTTATGAGGTATTCCTTATCCGTTCGAGACTATATTTGATATTTATGATCTGATGGGATAACATATGACCTTCGGGAGATTTATATTGCCAAAAGAAATGTTGGAGGATTATGTTAGTTACCGTGTAACCTCATTATTACTATTCATACTTCATATCTGTTTATGATTTATTATCCTGATTTATTGGACCACTAGTAAGTGTCGATGTCGATCCCTCATCATTACTTCTCCAGGGTTAGAATATATACTTATTAGGTATGAGTTGATTTACATACTCATGCTATATTTCTACACTAGATGTGCAAGATTTAACAATTTGGTGGTTATCTCGGCGCATAGGCTCAGCTGTTGAGGAGACTTTATGGTGACCTGCATTCCAGGCTACATATTGCAACTCACAGAGTTTCCATCGTACTATTTATTTAATCTTGTCTTATTTTTATTCCAGATAGATATTGTATTATTATTATACTCCTTAGTAAATGTCCATGCACTTGCGACACCGGGTCTTGGAATATTCTAGTTGATACTTACGAATTTGTATATTATCATCACCTTTTATTTTTATGCATTACTAATTATATATATGTACCCATGATTTTAAAGGTTTAATTTCCTTACTTAATAAAGTTTATGATTTCGAAAGTAATAAAATAAATAATTAATATGTCAGTTTACTGTTGGCTTGCCTAACAACGATGTTGGACGCCATCACAGCCTATAGTAAGTTTTGGGTCGTGACAACCTACATCAAAGGATAGAGCTTCTCAAAACCTACCCATTGATGTCAATTCCACCTTGAAACTCCGGCGACCGCCCCCGAACGCTCGTTTGGTATACTCCTATTCTCGTTTCCCTTGTCTTTTTTTTTTTCTAATTGTATTGTAGTTAGTTTAGGTCTAGAATAATTTTTGATTGCTTTTTTTTTAAATTATTTTTATTATTATTAGTTGTTTTTAATCTGTGTTAGCTTAGTCGGCCGTAGTTACTAATTACTGATAATTAGTTATTCAGTAGCCTTGAAATAGCTATTCGCTTAGTGATGATAGTTGATAGTAAAAGTTTCAAGTTCTTAGTGAAATTGTTTATACGGAAAAGGCCTAAAAATACCACTCAACTTTCAGAAATAATTTATCCATGTCATTTGTTAAAAAAAATACTCATTTCATGCCACTGCCATTACACATTTGGCCCATCCATGCCATTATTGACTAACGGCAGTGGCATGGATGAGCCAAATAAAAATTGAGCCGTTAGTCAATAATGGCATGGATGTGCCAAATGTGTAACGACAGTGACATGAAATGAGCATTTTTTTAACGGATGACATAGATAGACCATTTCTAAAAATTGAGTCGTATTTTAGGCCTTTTCCGTTGTTTATATTAGATTTGTGTAGTTGAGTTTTGTGTTGATAAAAGCTGAAATTAAAGAAGGAATAGTATAAGTTGGGTTGTTTTTGTGAGCGTTACTGTGCTAAACCAAAAATCAGAAAAACTGTTAGGAGAATTAAAGAAATCTGAAAATAGTAGAGAATCAGAAATATTCTGAGTCAACAAGTTTCTTGTGTATCCTTAAGGAATTTTAACCCCCTCACACGTTGCCAAGGTAATGGATTAAATCCTCCCAGGTTAAAACAGAATAAACCTTCCTGCAATAGTGGCAATACAAACTGCAGATTCCAACGAACTCAAAGAACGGAGCAAAATCACACTTACGAATTTGAGAGAGAGAGACTGCGAATTTGGATGCAGTATATTCAGAAAGAAAGAAGTTCTAGAGTGTCTTTCATGTGTAGAAAATGCAGCTTTGCCTTAGAATTTATAGGCAAATATCAGAAGAGGTGTCTGGAAAAGGTGCCTTTTCTGAAAATACGCTGCCTGCCACGGTTCTACCGCGATCGCGGCAGAACCGCGGATAGAGGGGCTCTCGGAATCTGCCTGCTGCGGTTCTACCGCGGTCGCGGCAGAACCGCGGCCAGCGAGGCCCTCTGAACGTATTTTCAGCAGTGATTTGGCATTTAATTAATTATTAAATAATTAAATAAATTTTGTCCAAAAATAATCTTATCGATCGATCATTTGACAAATCCAAATCCAAAGCCAAAGCCGAAGCCGAGCCGAGCGAGCGATGACGACGACACGAGGGTTCATTCTCTTCAACTCCTTTTAAGAGCTTTAAGAAGTGAATCTATATATAAGCACACAAATGTGATTGTCCCTCACCAATGAGGGACAAAGTGCAAGACAAAAGTTCACTTCTTCAAATTTTTATTTTCCCTCCATTTTATTTCTCTCCATTTCCAATTCACACTTCTTCTACTTTAAAGCCTAATGGCTTAAAGTCCAACAATCCCCCACATGAATAGGAATGGCTGTATCAAGAAAGATCATATATGAAAGCTATGTGAATTTGCAAGCAAGAATTAATTGCATCTGGATAAGTAGGTTTCCCTTTGAACTTTCCGTAGTGAACATATGTCGGATATACTCGGTCAATCGGTAGATTTGATATCTTTGAACCGTCGAACTTTAGTGTATACCTAGACAACCATATGTCACACAATCAACCCTTAACCGTCTTTTAGTTCTCATTGTTGTGTTCGTTTCAGCCATGAACACCACCTGGTTTCATAAGTGCATAGAGAATTGGCCTTACAGAATTCTCATTGAAGCGGCTTCCACTTCGCACTTACATAGGTGATTCCTAAACGTGTAATCCTTTAGATTGACACTATTTGATAAATACCTTATCAAACTTAGGTAATCATTAAAGAACATGTAAAGTTCTATCCTTGTTACTGAACATTGTCTTCATCATGAGAATGGACCAAAGTTTTTATTTTGACAATGTTGAACCGGTCAATCAGAACTTTGTTTGAGCTCCTTGAACCTAGATCTCGGAACATCCAAAATTCTAGGTAGAGTTACCACCATGTTGACGTGTTTTCTGCCATAGTCCCATTCCCTTAGATGATTTCTCAACTCCCTCTTTAGTTAAGCCTTTTGTAAGCGGATCTGCCACATTATCCTTTGATCTTACATAATCAATAGTGATAATTCCACTAGAAAGTAGTTGTCTAACGGTGTTATGTCTTCGTCGTATATGACGAGACTTTCCGTTGTACAAAACGCTCCATACCCGTCCTATTGCAGCCTCACTATCGCAATGTATGCAAATAGGAGCCAACGATTTTGGCCAGAATGGAATGTCTTCTAAAAAATTCTGAAGCCATTCAGCTTCTTCACCGGCTTTATCTAATGCTATAAACTCTGATTCCATTATAGAGCGAGCGATACACGTCTGTTTGGAAGACTTCCAAGATACTACTCCTCCACCAATAGTAAAAAATATCCACTTGTGGTCTTTGTTTCTGATGAGCCGGTTATCCAATTAGCATCACTATATCCTTCAATAACTGCAGGATATTTATTGTAGTGCAAAGCGTAGTCTTGGGTATACTTCAAATATCCTAGAACTCGTTTCATAGCCACCTAGTGATGCTTGTTGGGATTACTTGTGAATCGACTAAGTTTACTTATTGCACAAGCTATATCAGGTCGTGTACA
>MU692709.1:0-37525 GCA_026770625.1 Nicotiana glauca
CCAGATCAAACTCATTGGATGGCAATGAAACGAGTTTTGGGATATTTAGAACATACCCAAAACTTTGATTTGCACAACAACAAATATCCTGCGGTGATTGAAGGATATTGTGATGCAAATTGGATCACCGATTCAACTGATTCTAAGTCCACAAGTGGATATGTATTCACTATTGGTGGACGAGCGGTATCTTAAAAATCGTCTAAACAAACTTGTATTGCCCGCTCTACAATGGAGGCTGAGTTCATAGCCTTAGATAAAGCCGGTGAAGAAGCTGAATGGCTTCGGAATTTCTTGGAAGACATTCCATTTTGGCCCAAATCGTTGGCACCAATATGCATACATTGCGATATCCAAGCAGCAATTGGAAGGGCTGGGAGCATTATGTATAACGGTAAATCTTGTCATATACGACGAAGATATAAAACCGTTAGGCAATTACTCTCTAGAGGAATTATCACGATTGACTATATAAAGTCAAGTGATAATGTGTCGGATCCACTTACAAAAGGCCTAACTAGAGAGGTAATTGAGAAATCATCAAGGGGAATGGGACTATGGCCGAGAAAAAGTCATTGTGGCGGTAACTCTACCTAGAAGACTGGAGATCCCAAGATCTAGGTTCAAAGATATCAAACAAAGTCATTAATGACGGTTCAACATTGTCAACACAAATTTTGATCCATTCTTGTGATGAGACAATGTTTAGTACCAAGGATAAAGCATTAAGGTTTTTTAATGATTTCTAAATTTGATACGTGGTATATCAAATAGTGTATCTATAGGATGATATGTTTAGGAATCACCTATGTAAGTGTGAAGTGTTAGCCGCTTCAAGGAGAATTCTGCAAGGCCAATTCTCTACGCACTTATGAAACCAGGCGGTGTTCATGGCTGAAACGAACACAACAATGAGAACCAAAGACGGNTTTTCATGATATAGCCATTCCCCATTCATTTGGGGGATTGTTGAGTTTTTGCTTAAGATGAAATAGTCTTAAAATTGAGAGTGAATGGGAAATGGAGGGAGAATAAAAATTTGAGTAAAATGTTAAGTTTCCCTATCCTTTTTAATGAGATATTGTCCCACATTGGTAGAGGATAAGAATTTTGGTGGGTTTATATACAAATGCACTTCATATAGCTCTTAAAGAGTTAGGAAGAAGGGAAGCCTCGCGCCGTCATCGTCGTCGTCGCTCGGCTCGGCTTCGTCTACGGCTACGGCTACGGCTTCGGCTTCGGCTTCGGCTTCGGTTTCGGCTTCGGCTTTGAATTCGGATTTGGATTTGGATTTGGTCAAATGATCGATTGATTAATTTTTTGGACTAAATTTATTTGTTAATAGTGAATATTAATGTGATATAATCCGTATTTGTAACAGATGTTTTTCAATCCGTGTATTGCCTTGCAATAACAGTTGCTTAGTGCTCCATGAGCAAGTGTTCATTCTATCATGTTAAGTGCTTCCTCCATGATAGCCTAGCGCTTGTTCCACCATGGGGGGGGGGGGCGGATTTTTCTCAACTAACTGCTATAAATAGAGCAGCAGTTGGAGAGAAAGATACACTCTGAATACACCTGATATACACTCTGTATACACTGGAAAAACGAATTGCAATCTGATATCCTCTTCAGTAAGAATTCAACATCGGCTATACATTGCATTCCTTCCTCTCAGAATTTCCATTCGACTTCTGAGTTGTCCTCCCTTATTCTGCATTATTTTTAACTACAAACAAAGCATCCGTAAGTGTGATTTGTTGTCGAACTTTGTGCTCGCTGAAACACTGGAGTTTGAAGTACCGCTACACCAGTGTGTAATTCGTTATATCCTGGGAGGAAATAATCCATAACCTTGGGTACTAGGAGGGGATTAAATTCCTTAAGGAAACACTGTGAATTCAGTGGGCTCGAATTAATTATTGTTTCATTTATATTTACGTTTATACGCTAACGTTTTATTTTTCCAGAATTATTATTTACAAATACAGGATAATAACCAAGGGATCAACAACTATTCCTTTCAAAATTCTGAAAATTTGAGGTAATTTCCTCCATTAAAGCTTCCATGACCCCTTCCCTCATGCTTGTTCTAATCGCAGAAAAGCTTAACCAGAAATCTTTCCTTTCTGCCCCACTAATTTCTGGGTTCGACTGTTGAGTAAGAGAATGCAGGGGTACAAAAGCAAAATTCCTGCAAAAATAGATGAGTTGTCTTCATTCTACAATGGATTGGAGGCAGGAGAGAGAGGAATAGGGTACACAATGGGTTTGGGTTTAACTTTTATGGGTCGACCAATTCGGTCCAAAATAAGAGATTTTTTTGCCTTTTTTTTGTAATCCAAAATAATTGATTTTTTCAGATTTTAAGAATAGATGAATAATTTTTTTCCTACATTGTCCTCGTAGTAAATAGTGTTGGAGTATGTGTTAAGAATATTTATGTGAAGAGATAGTAAAGTTAATATGGTCAATTTCATTACTAATTAATGTTAAAAGGGGAATCTCTTAATCTGCATGCAAACAGCTAAAAAATTATTTATTTTGGATAGGAGGGAGAAATAAATCGTTGGGGGCATTTTTAAAAAATAAAAAAAATGAGGACAACGCTAACATAATACAGTTAGCAAAGTCCTAAATATTGAAACTATATGTTCGTAAAAGAAGTTTTTAAAGAAAATCTTCATTTTTAATCATTTGTAGCATGTCTTTCCAATTAAAAGAAAATCTTCAAGAATTACTGCCCGAAGATTTTGGAGGCTTTATTGTATTCTATAAGATTTACTAGTTGCGGGAGACCCGTGCTAAGCCCGGGCCCAAACTCAACATATTTTTTTAGAATTAATAATTTTATTTTAATTAAATAAGTTTAATTCGTATCACTTTTTTTTACTACATAAATAATTTAATATAATGACACATCAATCAAGTCTTGTTGATAAGTCTTCATCATTATTAAAGTTTCTTAGTCACATAATTGAATAATTTTGTTTTAAAAAAAATATTTATGAGAAAGCAAGTTTGGCTGGAGAATTAGCAAATACCAAAGGGACACAAGTGATTCAATATTCTATAAACTAATATGATTTAAAGCGTTCAAAATAATTACAACTCGGTCAAGATCATAAATTGAAAAATATTTGGCTTTTTTATAAATTTATGAGCATATACTTTCTTTAGTTATAGATTTCTTTTTGTATTTTATTACGTGACACGGGTTATGTAGTAAAATGTGGGGATTTAAGCTTAGCTTTAGACGAAAATTAGAAAGAAACCTAAATTTATCAAAGTGAACCTTGAGGATCAATTTAGTTCCATACTTTATGCTTAAAAAATCAATTCTAAGGTACTAACCAAGAAATTTTAAGGAGATTCGATTTTGGCTGAAAACGCTACCTTCATTTTCAATGTTATATAATTATAGTATTTGTAATGCAGCATAGATATTTCAAAGGCGATGGATATAATTGTTCACAAAAAGATTCAATTCAATTCAATGAGCTACGATAACAAAACTAATTAAATGAGAATCGTCCTTGGTTCAACAGGAATAATATATCACCTCTTAAAATCAGCAAAAATTAGGATAGTTTTAAATTTTAACTTCTTCTCCTTTTCCTATTTTTCACCCCCCAATGTAATTGACAAATTTTAAAAAATATAAAGGTTATTACTTTTTTATTTCATAAATGCTAATTTTTTAATTCTTGAAAATATATTTTATGCACTCTAGGTTAAAAAAAATGTAAGAAAGCTTATAAAAAATGACTTCTGCATGCAAAGGAAGAAAGTTCAACCAAAATCAGAATTAACATAAGTTTTTGAAGACAACTCTTATTCATTAAAACATCTTAAGTGATTTTCGAATATTTTGTACCAATTATATTTCAATTAAACACATAAAATAGTAGGTTTTAATTTTCTTTAAAGTAAAAATAAAGTGCATCGAGAGATTAGTAGTAGATGAGATAAATACTTAAAAAATAAGTAAAATGACAGTACCAAATAGTAACTAAATTTTTTAATAAGTATATATTTCCAATATAGAAAAGCAAAATTTTGTTTAGTCCTTTAAAATCTTTACTTCTAATGTTCATCTAATTATTTACTTCAAACTCATATTATGCTTATTATGACCTCATTTAAGATTTTAATTCATCCGTATTAACGAAGACCCATATTTTTTTTTTAGAATCCTCTAAATAACACCAATAAACTTTCTTTAGTTTAGAGTCTTTACACAAATTGAGCTAATATTAGTCTTATAAGTATATTAATAAAAAATAATTCAAGTACATTAATAAAAAAAAACTTTAGAACTATCCGAAAATAATTCTGACATGTCTTTATTAGTATATATGAGCTATAGAGAGAGAAGAATATGCTTAGGAACATATGACGTGAGAGATGTCTAAATAATATAGCAAGACCTAACAAGTTGTCCACTTGGAGAATTTTTTTGGCATACTTTGCCTAAATTTACTGAAATGTATACCGTCAAATAATGTAAAAAGTAACCTAAGGCCAAAAAAAAATCCATAGTAAATTACATTTACCAATTTCAAAGGCTCAGGTGGAGCGGTCTTAAAAAGAGAGCAATTTATGCAAAAAATCCATTCAACTTAAACTAATACCCTCTTTTATCCATTTGAAAATTATTTATAATATATATTTACCGAAATGAAACTAACTATCCCTACCTATCCACACCCATCCCAACTTTTTTTACTCATTTGACCTAGCTTAGCTTGATTTCGCTTGGCTTTGTTTGACTTGATTTGAATTGGCAACTTGAACTGACTTGATTAGGTTTTACTTGAATTAGCTTGGTTTATAGCAACTTGAATCGACTTCATTTTGCTAGGTATTAAAAAAATAGGGAAGGGGCAAAGTAATAGATAGGAACGGATAAATGTTTTCCGCCCCATGGATATTTATTAAACTTCTCGAAATGAGTGATTGACAAAAATGAGATATGCAAGAAAAATACAACTACATCAGCTACGTGTAGCAGTTTCACAACATTAAAAAAAAGAAGAAAATAAGATAGGACAACTTTTAAGAAGTAAACCATAAAACAAAAAGTAAAATTGACTTTAAAAAATGTGGTTAGGACCTAGAAGTAATTAATTAAAAAGTTCACATTTTATTGAAAACTTTGGTGAGAACTACAAAAGTCCTTTAATTATCCCTTATTATATATATAGTAATTTCCAATTACCAACAATAATCGTTCACAATGAGGCGATTAATACTAAAAATAGTTTTTTTACACACCAAAGCCTAAATACCGACCACTGTTCTAACAAATTGTTGTACGACACTGATCTACTGTACGAAAATCTTTTGGCCTTATGTGCTCATACATCATACTCTTCATTATTTAATTTCTTGTCCTACTAATAAACCAAACGGGAAATGGCGATATATTTATCCTGCTAGTCCATCTCATTTCTTGTGCTTTGTGTTTTAATTGTTAGACTTAAAGATATGGTCCCTTAGGTGGTTTTACATATGTATTATATATGCGATTCCTAATTTATCCTCATACAATGATCTTCCTATGATTTTGTAAAGAAATGAGTTGGACAAGGAAAAATTGTACAAAAAGAAAATAGATAGGACGCAAATCAATATTGTTGGACTAAAACGGCCCAATGATACTGGTAATATGGTGTGATATTGTTTGTTTTGGGTCAAACTCAAACGGTTTTTCTCAAAGACCTCACACCATTAAGAGATCCCTACAACTCATATCTAGACTTTTAATTTTTTCAGCTACCATCGTGGGACTTTGTTCACATATCCAACAAATATAAATAGTACATACATTGGTTAGGTGTGAGAAATGCAATTAGCTCTCAACACATTGCATCAATTTAAAAATGATCATCAAGACAAAAGGAAAAACAAAAATACATATGGTAAAAATTAGATGAATGAAATATATAGGGATTGATCAGAAGAAGAAAGCGGCGATGGAAGCAAATGCAGCCATTAGAAGTGGAACAAGCAAAGTAGTTCCATCATTCGCCATTGAAGGTGAAGGTGAAGGGGCTTCTTCTCCAGCAGCCATGACTCCAATATTACCGAAAGCTACAACTACCATCATACAAATAGTGAAAAACATAGCCAATTTCTTTAATCCCTCCATTGATTCTCTTAATTAATTTATACAAATTTCTCAAACCTTTTTTTTTTTCCTTGAGAAGTAGTTGAAATTGGAACTCTCAGAAGCTAATGATGATTTATTAATTTGCAGGATTAAGGATGTCCTTTTATAACGAATCACTAAGAATCTTCCAGCTATACACTGGTATTTTTTAAGTCTAATATCAAATGATTTTAGTGATGTGCTAGCAATAATTGTGGGTTTTATGGGTGTATGATAACAATAATTGTTTTGCTTAATCTGGCCGGATATTTTATTTGTTTTATGTAATTGAACTAGAATAATGCTTGATAATTAATTGGTCTGTTTTCTTTGAAATATTAATTAGTTGTATTTATTGACTGTTCATCCTCTGGCAAATGGGAGCCACGTTAGAGGTGCCCTTTTTTTTTTTCCGCAGTTTGATTTACAAAAAGAAGTTGAAAAGACAGCTTCAAAATAGTATTATTGATGTTGATGCTTAGAAGGGAAAATGACAAGATATTCATACACGACTAAAAATCCGCTTAAAACCGTCAGAATAAACGGATCAAATTCGATTGGTAATGACCAATAATTATCCAAAACGCGATTATTTACGCGTGGTCCGTAATTTTAAGGTCGGTAGAGCATACCGATCAAAATCGATCAGAAATTACCGACCAACTTCGGTCAATATGCTCTACACGACCATCTGACAATTTAATTGACTAACCGGCCAATAATAATTGAAATATTATTTTAATAGTTTAATTTTACCGACCAACGTTGGTCGGTGTGCTAAATTTATTAATTTTTGTTACCGACCAACGTTTGTTGGTACTAAAAAAAAAAAAAAAATTTCAACCCATACCCTAAACCAATTGAATTCATACCCTAAAAGTTTAATTCACAAGAACAAACCCCTAAAAACTCAATTCAATTCAAAGTTAAACATTCAATTCCTAACTAAACTACTCAAGTCAAACCAAGCTTAAACATTTAATTTACACCCTAGATAATCAGTTCAATTCAATCAAAATTTTAACAAGACCTAAACCCTAGATTTCAATAAAAATAAGTTTAATAATTAATTTAAACAATAATTAACTAATTCGTAACTAATTAATAAAATAACAAATTGTACAAACAATGCAAGTTCAAATCGAAACCTAAAATTTTTAGGAGGTGGAGGATAGGGGTGTTCAAAACTGAAACCGAAACCGAAGCTTTATAGCTTATTGGTATCGAGTTAACGGTTTATAACGGACGGGGAACATATTGAATTTTTTTTATTAACGGCTTATCGGTTTGGGGCTAGATTATTCAATTTTCTTAACGGATAATCCGTTAACCCATTAAAAAAAAATATATATATATATATATATATATACATAAATTTATTTTTATCCATGTATATATTAATTAATCAAAAACCCTTCTTCCTCCAGTACTCTATCAAAGTGAATTAGAATAAAAGAAAGCCAAATAAAAGGAGTCATCTAACTGTGACAAAAAATAGAATTTGTTGTCTGAAACAAGATAACAACACAGTTATACCATTGCTTCATCAACTTTGCATGGGTTTTAAGGCATCCTAGAATTCAAAGCATGACGAATATTTGTTTTAACAACGGCCAATTGGAAATCTTTCCATGTGCACAGACATAAATACGATTCTAGACAGATGATTTACCCTTCACGGTGTCTCTTCTGCTTCGTCCCTCTTAGTACATCGACCACCTATTTAAACATACATAGACTAAATTTTATTTTATTTTAATTGAATTAGGCCGATAAACCGCCTAATAACCGTCCGATAAGAGCTAAATCGATACCAATACACCCGATATCTTATCGGTTGGCTAGCGGATTAATACATTTAAAATCCGATAACCAAATAAACCAAACCGTTAAAAAGTAAATAACAGCCCAATCCGCCTGACAAGCAGCCCTAATGGGGGAGGAGGGGCGATGGCGGCAGTGAAGGCAGTAGCAGCAGCAACGGCTGGGGCAGTGGCGACTTGGGGTGGAATAAGGGAGCGGGGAACGAGAAGTGTGTGAGGGAGAAGAGCAAGAGTGGCAGAAAGGGGGGTTGTGGGTGTGAGGGAGAGGAGAGTGAGAGTTAAAAAATTTCGAGAAAAGAAGAAGTGAAATGAGAGGGAAACCCCGTATTTCTGATCTAAAATTAAAGGTACCAACCGACTATGGTCGATACACTTAAGTGAATGTTGACTGTGTTTGACCACAGTTAACCAACCTATTTCGGTCAGTTATCTTTAAAAAACCTAAATTAATTTTTTTATATTATTATTTCTTAAAAAATTATAAAATTTAAAAAATAATTATAAACGATAAGCATATATTTTATTGACACACACACACACATATATATATATATAAAATTATAAATTATAAGCATATTCTTATAAATAATTATATTAACTAATTACTTTTAATAAACTATAAGCATATATTTCATTCACACATATGTACAATTAATCAATCATAATAAACAAATAAAGGTATATATATGAGATATTTATTTTATTCGAATTCCACGTTTCATCTTATATATATATTTATTTTATAACTAATTGCAAATCACATAGATTAGTAAATATCGGTCAAGACGTGTTACATTTTGTATTCATCTATTTAAGTCAATTTTCTAAGTTATAATTAAATATGTGTCATTTCACACACACACACATATATTATATTGCAATTGATGATCAATCACATGCATTACTACGCACGAAAACTTGATCAATTGATGAATTGGTAAACTAATATTATTCTATTTTAAATATGTTTAGTCGATTGTTATATTAACACGTTTACTTAATGCTAATAGCTTCTTTCGTTTATTTAATTTGTGATACATATATACATGTCAAAGAAGTTTAGTAATGTTCTATATATCATTCATTCATAACTAATAATGTATGGCATAGATTAATCGATATAGGTCGAGATATTTTGTTTTTAATATTTATCAATGCATGTAAGTAAGTTATAAGTCGATGAATCAATTTATAATGATGTATTTGATGATGATCAATTATATATACTAATTAGATTATTGCTTCTTCACAAGTCTATCCCCGAAAACACCCGATCCTGTAGCCCTAACGCTTCGCGTTATATATACACACACACACACACTTTGTTGTACTACTTTAACTATATATAACTTGTTATAGTATATGTTAGTGCATTTGTTATTTGTATTACTAAATAAAGTATTAATGGATTATATTTATATTATTTATATAGTAAATTTTAATGTGATTTAAAAGTTTGACCATGTTTGACCTATGAACCGACCGAAGTTGGTCGATTATTTTCCGGAAATTACAGCTACCGACCAATCATCTAATAACCGACCGACTTTGGTGTCGATAACTTCAACTATAAATATTATAATATATTTTAAATAATAATATAATTATTAAAATTTAAAAATAGGATCAATCTAATCGATCGATATTGGTCGGTAATCAAAAAAATGCTTTGACTAAGTAAGTTTGACCATTACGGTCAACTGTTTGACTAATATACAAACCGATCTCAGTCGGAATGTAATTTTAAAAAAAGTGTAAAATATATTTTGATAGTTTCCTTTCATTTTGGAGAGTTTATTGGTCGCTTTATTGACCGACCAACATTGGTCGATACGCTTCAATCGGATTTTACCGTATTTCTAGTAGTGATAATGGACGTGGAAGAGATCTAGTATGTTAGTTCTTCAATAGTTATAAATCTCTACTCACATTCTATGTCTTGGTTTGGTATTACCATAACAAGACGATGTAGAGCATGTTCAACATATAGATGAATGTGAAAATAAGTCTTAGAACTACTACAATCAAATGCAAAAAGACTACATCAACCCCCAAAAGTATATTTCAATCCTAACATATATCGTTCAGAGCACCAGTATCAAATGGGGTTTGGACTCAGGAAGAATAAATGAAAGAGTCATGATTCGAATTATTCAAAATTTACTTGGGTCAAATTCAATTGATTAATTTGAACTAAAAAGTGGGTTATAAATCAACATTTTTTTCTACTGTTAGCTTGTTTTTTTAATTTTTGTTTATAAATCAACTCACACTGACTATTTTTAAAACTTTGAACTTTCAAAGTTGAAATATTTAATTTGATGTAAATAGGAAGTACCTTTTAATGTATATATTGTTAAAGAAAGACGAACACTAAATATAAAATAGATGCGAGTAATACACTAAACACAATAAATTAAAAAGCCAAAAGCTACTAGTAAAAGAAAAACTAAATGAAAGAAGAGCAACACCAAATGGCATCCATGCACAGAAAAAGAGCCCAGACACACTTCACTACTACTCTTTGTCCCCTCCTTCTTCACCGTTCTCCGCCGTCGTCTCCCCCATTACCACCTCCTCTTCGCCGTCTCTGCCCCTTAAACTAAACGACAACGACTTCAGCGGAACCAAGAACCTCCCCGTAGGTGGGACCCACAGATGAATCAGCCCTTGTGGCCTGCCGGAGGGTCTCCAGACTTGCACCGTCAAAAACTGTATAGGATTATTCTCCAGCAGCTCTGTCGTATCGCCACCGCCCTTCAACATGTCGGAGAGCAAAACGCGAGCGCTTCCCACCGGCTTCTCTCGAAGGTGGCCGTGAGCATAAATGTCCACGTTTAAAGCCGCCATGATATCATTTTCCGGCAACTTTTCGTGGAACTTCACCTTCACCACCTGGTTCCAAATGGGGTTGGTCCCGTCTTCGCCGCCAAGCTCCGCCACCTTGGTTTTCGCGACGTGGAAGTCTCTCTCCACGTAAACCTCTGCGTAGGTCCTCATTTTGGTCAAGTGCTTCACGTTCTTGAGATCCTCCGCGGAGTATATGAGGACTTCTATCTCTCTCAGCCGTTCCACCGGCGGTGACCTCCTCCGCCGTAAATGTGATTCAGGCATAATGGAGAAGATGATGAATTTGAACTGATTAGCAGAGAACTGTGAAAGTCATGCTTTCTGAGCGTTTGTGTTTTGGCCCTTAGCTTTATTGGTGCAAGCTATATAGATCAAAAAAATGGTTAGGAAGTTACGGACCGTAGAAGATTTTAATTTGAAGCAATCGCTGAATGCTAATAGTGGTTGAATGGAATTTCTGTTTACTGTTCTTGAGTGGATTGGGTAATTAATTTCTTTTCCCATTTTTACACTATGGGATCACCAAAATCTAATAATGTCAAATTTTATTTTGGAGGGTTGTGTGTTTGACTAAAAAGTATTAAGCCTTTTAGTTAAATAAATTAATGATAAAATAGTGGATAAATTTTAGCCAAACATAATCAGCTTTAGATCTAAGCATAATGGGTATTAAAATCAAAGAGACTAAGTTTATACAACATATCTTAAAATGATTGAAAGACATTAAATGTAAATAATAAGCTTACATCTTTGATATATTGTTCCGTATTTGTAAAAGTAAAAGAAGATAAAGAAGGAATCTCGTTGATAACTATGAGTTCTACCTTTATTGATTAAACAATGGAGATTACAAATGTTTGTAACCCAAAATCAAGACTTCTTCCTTTGTTCCTTAGAAGTCTCCTCCATGTCTTATGTTTCTTCTCCTTATTCCCAGATCCCCCTCCCCCCCCCCCTTCTGCTTTACTTTTTCTTATATATATATTGTCAATTTCTCCCCTTTTACCCAACGGTTCTTAACCAGTGTGCCCTCTCATGACTGTACTTCTTTTTCACTCGCCCAATGTTATGTTGTGTAAGCCTTATAATGGCTCGATCTCGGCAGTGGCCGAGATACTCGTCGCCATTACACCTCGTGAGCATAACCATGGTTTGGTCGGCCCCTTACCATTTCCTTTACTGATAACCATCTGGCAGTTAGTCTCTCCGCCCGTTGGGGTCACCTTTTGGCGAGCTCGATGGGCGAATTCTGTTGATTCAAGAGTTAGGAGAAATATGAACATGGTGCGAGGGATGAGGTCCTAATGGCGAGGTGGCAAAATGACACTTCAAGGGCTTTATTGGACCGTTACGTCGGTTCAGAGATGGATCGTCACATCGATTCAGGGTACTATGAATACCTGTTATGCGTCATTATGGTGCACGTTTTCCAGGCACCGTATCGTTTCTCGTGCCCTTTCAGTATTTTTATTGGCGGCTCTCGAATTTCCTGCTCAGGGCATTTGCGTTCCTATAAATAGGGGAAATCCCCCATTGATTGTTATGCTTTCCAATTTACCTGGGAGAATTTTACAAACTCCCACTTTCTTCAATTTTTCATACTTCTGCTTTTGTCGGAATTGGACGTGAACATTCTCTCATTTCCTTCATAATTTCTGTTTATTTTGATCAATACAGACAAATGGCTGGTACTTCTTCCCATACTGATAGATTTGTTGAAGCTCCGGTGCCAGAAAATGACGTGCCCCTTCTTGAAGAGGGAGTGATGGTGGTGGAAGACGAGGGATTTCCAACAGTGAATGAGATAGTACCCCACCCCGGGAAGATGAAGCAGGAAACAAACCGGAGCCAGTCCCTTCCACCATTGAAGCAGCGTTTGTGGCACTCAAGGCCAAATGGGAATCCCTGCTCATATAGAAATGGTACCGACAGCGAGGAAGGACATTGTACATTTGCACCACTGGGATATTGCGTATTTTACGCGTACCCCTTTGTTATCGGGTACACGCTTCCTCTCCCCTATCTAGTGGTGACTTCTGCCTCTTCTATAAGGTGTGCCCGGCTCAACTCTCTCCGTACGCGTTCAAACTCTTCCTCATGCTTATCAAGTACGCAGAGCTTGCCGGACGAGGAATTTCCTTGGGGCACATGCTTCACATCTTTGCCCCTCATTGTCTTCGGGGTACAATGATTCGTATGCGCCATCGAGGAACCAAGAGTTTGGTGGTGAAGATGGACGATAAGGCTAATCGCCACTTTTGGAAAAACTAAATCTATGTGCGGACAGAGCACCTTGTAGCGAACTCCGCAGGGTTTCCATAGACGTGGAGCTTTGCTCGTGAGTTTTCCCTTGTTTATTTTGTGATTCCTCTTAAGGCGGTCGTCGGTCGTTCTCCTTTAGGTGATATTGTTAAGGACTTATTTTTGCTTTTGTAGCTGAGAGACTACCTCCCCTGCTAGTTGACGATATTCGCGAGTGGGTGAGCGTAATTCTCCCCCATACAATGGGGATTCATGAGTGGGCGTCCTTCCATGAGAAATATGGGCGTAAGCCTCTCACTGGTGAATCGGCCTGCCGTATTCTTTCTCTTTACTCTTTGCCTCATGGTTTAACCTTGTTGTTATATGATCGTTTTTCTTTGCTGGCAGGGAGAGTCCTAAGGACGAGGGATCCTCCGCTCGCATTCTATCAATCGGCGCCCCTTGCCTGGCCTGCGCCAAGAGCTACTTCCTAATATGTGCCTGCGATCGAATCCGTGTGTGCGGAAGCTACTCCACAGTTAGAGACTCCGGTTCCTGTTGTGAGTTCAATGAGCGAATCTTCCCGCACTGGTAGTAGAGAGGTCCCGTCGAAGAGACGACGGGTGGTGTTGGAAGTGGCTCCTCAAGACGAAATATCTTCGCAGGATGACCTTTCCTTGGCGGTGCCCGAAGCCGGCAGTGGTGCCAACCCGGCCGCAGAGGCTACACTTGTTTTGAGTAGCCAACTGGCTGGTGTAGCATAGAGATGGAGTCCCTGCCATTGCTATCTTGGATGGCCCTTCAACATCCCGGCCGAATCGTACTCCTTCTTTGGTCGGAGAGAGGGAAAAAGGTGTCATGGTTAATGATTATGAGTGTGAATCCGGCATCGATCCTGATGACGTTAAGATGTTCGATAAGGGTTTTACCTGAACTGTAGTGAGAGTGGGAGTCCCTTCCCGAATACTCAAAATTCTATCAAATCTCTACCTTCTACGAGACACGGTGGATTTTGTGCCACAGTTTGACCTTCTATGCTCTGCCGCAGAGAGCGGAGCTCTTTAGTTAGTCGGCAATGCCGAATTGTCACGTGGCATGGCCGCGATGGGCCTGAGGGTAAGTTTCCCTTTTTTTGTTTGTTTTTTATGCTTTGCGACCTTGGTCTTTACCGACTCCTTTCTTCTCTTTGTTTTTAGTCTTACATGCTGGAGATCGAGAGTGCTCGTAGGGCCAAGACTCAGCCGAGATTTTTCTAAAGATGCTTGAAAAGTATCGGCGGTATCGCAACAAATGTTGTGGGATGCACGAGCGGCTCAGGGCGGGTACTGGCACCAAATCCATCGGGGAAAAGTTGGAGAAAAGGGATCAGGAGCTGATGCAGTCCATCCGCAAATGCACTGAGCTCGAGGAGTTGCTCCGTACCAAAGATGAGGAACTCGAGGTGAGCAAAAGGGTTACCGCGATGTGTAAGGACCTTCCGGCGAATGTGTTGTCTCTCAAGCCAAAATCGAGCAGAATGCTACTAGAGTCGAAGCTATAAACGCAGAATGGATGGGGAAGTTGGTCGAGCTGGAAAAGAAAGTGGCTGAAATGGAGAGTGCCGAGGAGGCTCGGACATTGGATTTTGCGAGGGCGGCGGTGCTGGAGGACACTATCCGCGTCCTCCAATTTGAGCAGGAATCCGAGAGGTCTACGGCCATATTGAGGGACACGCAGCTCGAAGAGCGTATTGGTGAAATTTACTGGGAGGCTTCGAGACTAGAAGACCGGGTTGTGGCACTTGAAGCCGAGAAGGAACAACTATTGGCCCAGGTTGAGTCTATATCTGCCGCGGTCCCACGTTGCCTATATGTGTTATTGGTCCATGTCGAGGCCTAGCGAGATATTTACAAGGGTTAATGGGAGGCGGGGACTGTCCCAGAGGCCACCTTTGAAGATGCTAGGGCAAAGGCACGCGAGGCTCACACTGCCTATAGATATGACCCCGTGACTCCAGAGGCTAGGAGGGAATGATAACAAGGACGAGCTTTCTTTTGATGATGATGGTGAGGTTGGGGAGAACTGCGGTGGGGATGATGCGGAGTGAAGCTTTTGTTGAATCCTATGTACATAGTTCTTGTTTTTTCTTTCATTGTTTACTTTCATCTTTTCCCAAGGGCCTGTTTCGGCCCTTTGTAAGATGCGGCTGTCGCGCATGTACATTCGAATAAAATAGTTGTTTCGTCTTCATTTATGTATCTTTTGATTTTCACTGTGATGAGTCCCTGACTCTTTTGATTGTGAATTTGAACTTGCGAGATTGGGCAAGGTTGCATTCTGATTTACTAGCTCAGGCGGAAGTCAAATTTAGATTCGCCATCTTGGGCGAAGTCAGTTTCGACTTGTATACTCGAGCGGGACTAAATTTAGACCTACTAATTTAGGTGAAGTAAATTTTTCCATGTGTATTCAAGCGAGATCGAACTTCTCTTTTGGCGAAGGTCGATGGGCGTAGGGGTGTTATATCGATCAAGGTCAAAATTATAACCCATTGTGAATTCGAGCGAGGTCGAACTTCTCTTCTGGAGAAGGTTGATGGCTGTAGGGGTGTTATTTCAAGCAAGGTCGAAACTATAACTCGTTGCGAATTCGAGCGAGGTCAAACTTCTCCTTTGGCGAAGGCCGATGGCCGTATGGGTGTTATTTCGAGCATGGTAAAAATTGTAACCCATTGTGAATTCGAGAGAGTTCGAACTTCTCTTATAGCGAAGGACGATGTCCGTAGGGGTGTTATTTCGAGCAAGGTCAAAATTATAACCCATTGCGAATTCGAGCGAGGTCGAACTTCTTCTTTGGCGAAGGTCGATGGCGGTAGGGGTGTTATTTCGAGCAAGGTCAAAATTATAACCCATTTTGAATTCGAGCAAGGTCAAACTTCTCTTATGGAGAAGGCGATGGTCGTAGGGGTGTTATTTCGAGAAAGGTCAAAATTATAACCCGTTGCGAATTCGAGCGAGGTCGAACTTCTCCTTTGGCGAAGGCCGATGGCCATAAGGGTCTTATTTCGACCAAGGTCAAAATTATAACCTGTTACGAATTCGAGCGAGGTCGAACTTCTCCTTTGGCCAAGGTCGATGGTTGTAGGGGTGTTATTTTGAGCAAGGTCGAAATTATAACCCATTGTGGATTCGAGCGAGGTCAAACTTCTTTTCTGGTGAAGGCCGATGGCCGTAGGGGTGTTACTTTGAGCAAGGTCGAAATTATAACCCGTTGCGAATTCGAGCGAGGTCAAGCTACTCTTTTGGCAAAGGACGATGGCCGTAAGGGTGTTATTTCGAGCAAGGTCAAAATTATAACCCGTTGCGAATTCGAGTGAGGTCAAACTTCTTCTTTGGCGAAGGCCAGTAGCCGTAGGGTGTTATTTCAAGCAAGGTCTAAATTATAACCCGTTGCAAATTCGAGCGAGGTCGAACTTCTACTTTGGCGAAGGCCGATGGCCGTAGGGGTGTTATTTCGATCAAGGTTTGAATTATAACCCATTGCAGATTCGAGCGAGGTCGAACTTCTCCTTTGACAAAGGCCGATGGCCGTATGGGGGTGTTATTTCGAGCAAGGTCAAAATTATAACCCGCTACGGATTCGAGCGAGGTCGAACTTCTCTTCTGGCAAAGGCCGTTGGCCGCAGGGGGTGTTAGTTTGAGCAAGGTAAAAATTATAACCCGTTGCAAATTCGAGCGAGGTCGAACTTCTCCTTTGGCGAAGGCAATAGCCACAAGGGTGTTATTTTGAGCAAGGTCGAAATTATAACCCGTAGCGAATTTGAGCTAGGTCAAATTTCTCTTCTGGCGAAGGTCGATGGCCGTAGGGGCGATATTTCGAGCAAGGTCAAAATTATAACTCGTTGCGGATTCGAGCGAGGTCGAACTTCTTTTCTGGCGAAGGTCGATGGCCGTAGGGGTGATATTTCGAGCAAGGTCGGAATTATAACCCGTTGCGAATTCGAGCGAGGTCGAACTTTTCTTCTGGCGAAGGACGACGGACGTAGGGGTGTTATTTCGAGCAAGGTCAAAATTATAACCCGTTACGAATTCGAGCGAGATCGAACTTCTACTTTGGCAAAGGCCGATGGTCGTAGGGGTGTTATTTCGATCAAGGTCAAAATTATAACCCGTTGTGAACTCGAACGAGGTCGAATTTCTCTTTTGGCAAATGCTGATGGCCGTAGGGGTGTTATTTCAAGCAAGGTCGAAATTATGACCCGTTGTGTTATTTCCATTGGGGAACATTACTCGTCGCCATGCTTTTTACGCGTGCGTTAGGCAAGTCCTGATTTGCTTAATTTTGCTTTTACTGGAGAGTACTGTGCGTTTCCTGGGTGAGACCCAGTTCGCTCAATTTTGCTTTTATTAGAGAATGTCGCATGTTTCATGGGTGAGCCTAGTTTACTTGATTTTGTTTTTACTGGAGATCGTTTTTTGATAGTTTATATGTACTGAGCTATTTGTGTTATTTGCGATACGCTGTGGCTTAGAAGGTTTTTCTCGGTCATTACTTGCGAGATGGCATGCTATGAAACCATTTCCTGGGGTGTTTCGACGGCATAGATCCCTTGCTTGCGTACCTATGCGAGTGTTCACGTTTCTGTTTTGAACCAACAAAAGAGTGAAGATAAACCCAAATGAAATTGTTTATTACCTCGGCCTAACAAGCTGGTGAAATGAGGGACGACATTTTAGGGTTACTCGCTCCGCCTAGTACTCGGATAGTGGTTTCTGATTTGGCAGCCACGTTTAGCTTCGCTATTTAACAGCGTCTAGACTTCTCGTGAGTTGGGCTTACCTCACCCGTTGGGACACCAAGTTCGAGTCTCAGTCCGATATGCGTACAATAAGGGAAACATGTCATGCTTTGTTTATAGATCATCTAGCGTGTGTGATACAAAAATAAAGCGTGATATGCCTGATCTTCCAAAGGGTCATGCAATAGGTTATCATCCCTTTCCAAGGGGTAGAAGTACATGTCGGTATACAAGGTGAATACATCGCATGGGATCGCGGTCATGCCAAGAACATGGTGCCGTGGTTCTACTTCAATCGTGCATACGACTTGCTAAACCCACCGTTACGGGTGGGGCATGGATCTCGTATAGACATCGGTCATAATTTTTATTTTGTATAGGGATCTGACCTAGATTGATACGGTTATTTCAAAAACTTATCTACCACTTATTCCAAATTGGCGTAGTCACTGAAATGGTGAGGTTTTAACTGCCTGAAAGTAATACTTGGCTGGTTCTAGATCTAAGTAAAATGGATACTAAAATCATAGAGACTGAGTTTATACAATATATCTTAGAATGATTGAAAGACATTAAATGTAAATAATAAGCTTACATCTTTGATACATTATTCCGTATTTGTAAAAGCAAAGAAGATAAGGAAGGAATCTCGTTGATAACTATGAGATCTAGCTTTATTGATTCAACAATGGATATTACAAAGGTTTGTAACCCAAAATCTAGACTTCTTCCTTTGTTCCTTAGAGGTCTCTTCCATGTCTTTTGTATCTTCTCCTTATTCCCAGATCCCTCGCCCCTCCCTCTTTTCTGCTTTACCTTCCTTATATATATTGTCAATTTCTCCTTTTACCCAACGGTTCTTAACCAACGTGCCCTCTCATGACTACACTTCTTCCTCGCTCGCCCCAATATTATGTTCTACCGTGTAAGTCTTCTGATGGCTCGATCTCAGCAGTGACCGAGATACTCGTCGCCATTACGCTTCGTGGGCCAACCATGGCTTGGTCGACCCTTTACTATAACCATCTGATGGTCAGATTTTGATCCCTACGGTGTATGACTGATATTAGCTTCACATTCTGATAATTATATTGTTTAATTTTTCGCCAGTATGTTAGAAGCGGGATACATTGGATGTTGAGTGATAAACAGAAATTCTAAAGATTTTTTGAAGTCTATCGATCATTGTTGCCATGCCAAGTGGCAAACGAGAAAAACAAATAGAGTGCTAGCATATCATAAGCTTTTGGATCAAGTAAGGATGAAGCCCTGTAAATTGTTAGGGTCAAATAATCAATAGCTAGATTTAGGACATGCCAATCGGTATAAAAGCAGGGGAGAAACTACCCTTTACTTTTATGTAAAAGGGAGAGGAGGAAGAGGGGAAAATGGAGAAAGAGAATTATTTACAAAAGGGATAGTACAGTAGCATCAAAGATTCCATGGCCCAATGGATAAGGCGCTGGTCTACGAAACCAGAGATTCTGGGTTCGATCCCCAGTGGAATCGCTTTTTGTGCCAGGCATTTTCATTCTATCCAATTGTTTTGCTCATCAACAGTAAACACGTCACTATGTACCGATATCCGCAGCAGATGCCGCCAGACTATAATAACACTGTTAAAGAAATTTCTCTTTCTTTTTCTGTCATTTAAAAACAAGAGACGTCAAGATCTTTTTCCGCTAAGATTACAAAGAATCCTTTGTATATGATACAGATACAAGCAAATCAGAGAAATCCTCAGATATAAGTTCTATATTGGAGCATTCTCGATCATAATTGAGCTCAACCACTTGAAAGAAAGTCGACTTCAAGATGCTAGATGCATCCCCCAGCTTAAGTCGCCGAAGCTGCTTCTTGGATTCACCAACCTCAAGCTCGTTCAAATGGAATGGTGATTCAAACTTCCGCTTCAAAAATACCTGTCAGCAAAATCGAAGATGTCCAAATGTCAGACCCAAAAAAAACTTTACGGATAACCGACCTAATCAAACAATTAACTTTCTACAGCTTTTGAATAAACTAGAATCCACAATACCTTAGTACTCCACTAAAAAGTCCTCAATGCCAGATTACATGAACAATTCAAAATGGCAATCATAGCAAATATTTCTTCAGTGATCTTAGAAAACTTATTCCTAAACATGCCTCAAAAGAAATTTAACTATTCCAACAATGTGGAATCCAATACACTGTCAAAACCAACAAAGATTATAGTCTAGTGGTATTACCAAGAATCTTCCACAAAATAGGTGTGAGTTCGATTGCCACCATCCCCTTCCCCTTTTCCCTTTCCTAATCCCCCTATGTAATAGAAAAAGAAATTAAAAGAATACACCGCCAAATAAGTTCAAAGACTTGTAAGACTCATTAACAAACACAAACATTTCAGTAACCGGGAAATCAGTTATTCCCCAATATAACTTCATACCAGTTCACTTCCAATTGCAGAGGTAAATAAAAAGTGCAGCTATCAAGGCCCAAAACACCCATACTTCATGATGTCAGTCAGTGAGAAACCAATAATCTGCCGGTTTTATTTGGAGACTTCAATAATTCCAGTAAAATTTGGTGTAAACAAAATACTCCATAAGGTAAAAGAAGAAGATGTTCTTCCAAATAAAATTAGTGTCACCAATAAACATGAAGTTTTATAGGAAGCTGGTGACAATTTCACAAATTTCAGATGCTTAACCTGAAGAACATTATAGTCAATTATAGAACTTAGAAGTTTACCTACTCTGGTCTATGTCTGATCTGTCTTGGAAGCCTTCAACTTCTCAAGCTGCTTGCGGAGATAAGCCTGCTTTAGTTTTTCTCGACGTGCTGCAACTTGTTCTATCCTACGGAGCTTGAGTTCTGATGCTTTTTCCCTTGCTTGACTAGCTTCTTTATGAACTTCCCTGAGAACAGCAACATGCAATGCAAATGTAAGTAGAAATATGTTGTGAACAAAGTGAATAGTGCAGAGAAAAGATACTGAAAAAGCAATAAGTGGAGACTTCTCAGCAAAAATTACAATAATTTCTGTACTTCTCTACTTGAGGGATCAAATTCTTTGCCCACATGGAAAGTAAGTTCTCAAGCAACCTATCCGAGAAAAGGGAGGTGAAAAATAAGCAACGAAAAGAAGAGGAAGGAGGAGAGCTTCCTTTAGGCTGACTGTCAGGAACAAGCTAAAATACCTAGGATTTATAGCACCCAAACCCCCTATCATCTAAATTCAGTGTATTGTATTTTATTTGATTTTGATGAATACTGTTAAGTGTTTCTCTTTTGTATGTTTACTTATGGGATCTGGTTCCCCCTTGTGTTTGAGCACATGACTGTACCATCCTGATAATTGATAGGTTTGTAATCCTTCAATTAGAATTGTGTAGACGCTTTATTTTCCAGAAGCTATTAAATACTATTTAGCAGAAAATGCTTGCAGTAAATTACGCTATGCACAAAGTTACCCTTGGGATGGAAATGAATTGGACAGATTTATCAGTGACCGCGAAGTGTCGCAAACATTTTAAACAGTGTAAAAGATAGGAATTAGTTTTCTCTAACTAACTAAGCACACAAATATGTAAGCTTAATATAAAGTGTATAATTTGCAATACATACATTACAAAACGCTTATGTTCACTTCTGTCAAATGTGCCAGCTTGGCGGCCAAGTCCTGCAGCTTTTGTGTCTGAGAGTAGGGAGGTATCATCATCTCCATCTTCATCTCTTGATTCTGTGTTAGACGTATCGTGCCATTGAGGAAACTCAGAGTCTTCCTGCTCCTGGCCTTTCCGAAAGAAATCAACACAGTACTTCTCTTCATCCTCCCCGTCAGAAAGCTCACCCCTCACCAGCTTATCATACAACTTAGCCTTTCGTTCTAAGGAAGCATAGCTTACTGATCCATCTTTGATCGCTTTCATCTCAAGCTTGTCCCTTCAATGAAGAAGAAATAGACATGAATTAAACTTTATACACCGTCACACAAATATTAACATCTCATAGCAAGTCATGCATATGCCTAAAAACCCTGAAGGTTGCTGCTTCTCTATTAAAAACAACTTCTCCCTGCAAGGTTGTTTCTTCTCTAATTTAATTAAACAGTCTCCACCAAACAATTTGCTCAGGAGAGAGTACTGGACACATACAAACATGATTTGATTCTTAAAATCCCCTGTACCCATATAAAACTGGAGCATGAATGACCTAATTACTCTAGCATTTCAGATAATAGCCTTGGACGTTTTCTGGGCGACAGGCAAGGCACCAAATCTGCTGCCAGAGCTGTCCTCCACCCACGGCTCAACAGTTATGCCTTAAAAAAATATGAAGATCAAAAGGCTACACATCTGCATGCCAGCAAATTAGACCAAAATAAGATAGAATCCAGTTTCAACTGATATTTCAATCAATCAGAACAAAATATAAAGTTGGCCCTAATTTCCAAAGCCCACAACTGCATCAACCCACAAAGTTCCATATCACTTGCTAATGGCCGTACTTCCCAATTCCAGTCTCTACTAACAAAACCCTGAAGCTTATCACATATACAAGTGCAATTCCAATCTCAATTATCACTGAATATTTTGGGCTAACAAGCTCAAGGCAGATTGCTAGAGGATGTCAATTTCCACTCTCTGATAGTATCAACTTATTATTAATACATTCTTATTTGACCAAAATAGATTCCAACCATCTCAATTATGAGCATAAAAATTGAAAACAAACATAGTACTTAATTAATTGACAAAATAGGGCAAGGGAAGGAGAAAGTATACTTGGCCTCTCGGGCATCAACACCATGATTCTTGGAGGAAAAAGAATCCTTGGCGGTGATTTTCTTCTTGGCGCGGTGAATCTCCAGATGCGAATAATTTGGGTCAGCAGCGGAAGGGTGGACGGTCTCTTTGGAAAGGCGTTTGGACTCTTCTTGAGATTTGTATAACTGGGCTTTAAGCTCAAGGATGGAAGAAGCACCCACCCCCTCGATTGGTCGGTGCTTTTTGGGCATGATTGTGGATTCCGTTAACCATCCCAGCGACTCCACAACCACCCTCTTCTTCTCCTTGTTATTCTCTCCTTCTTCCCCCATTGATTATGTATGCACAAATTCAGACACACCCTTTTGGCGTTTGATTGATGTGTGTATTTGGTTTTGATCCTTCTACTTGTTCCTCTTCGCTGTCTTCTTTTTCTGGGTTAGGATTGAGGAGTGGGGAAGTTTTGGAACCTCTGTTTTGAAATACTACGACATTTTGAGCCTGTTTGCCATTTTTACATTTTGGGGAGTGTTTGGCAAAAAAGAAAATAGCTTAAAAAAGTTAAAATTGGCTCCAAAAGCCACAAATTGATTGATCCTAATTTTTTTTTTCCAGGCTAAAAGCTAAACTATCTTTGATCAAGTATTTTACTCTCTTGTCCCTAAGAATATTCATTATTTCAAAAATGTCCTTCACAAACTTTTGAAATAATTATAGGCAAAATACCTTAAACCACCCCTAAACTTGGCTCAGATTATTAGTATCCTCCCGAACTATGTCCGGTCTTAATTACCCCCTCAACTTGGCCTTTTGAGGGTCATTACCCCCTAGACGCTGATGTGGCAAAAAGTGTGGGTGCACTCGCTTGTCATGTGGATTTTTCTGTCTACGTGATATTTGTTTTAAAATAAAATATTTTTTTTACCCTTTTAAGAATATTACTTTTTTACATAATTTTTTTCGAATAAAATTTATAATAAAACTTGGATATAACTACATTATTTAGGCTAAATATTTTTATTTGACCAAAAATAATAAAGTTTTAGTTAATCTTTTTTTGAATTTGATCTGAAAATAATGATTTATACAATTGAAATAAATAGTCCATGCATCTAAAAAAGTTAAAAATACACAGTTGAAATAAATAGTCATTACATCAAAAGAAGAAATAAAAAGAGTGGACAATTGCACTTGTAATCTTGCAATTGTACACTCTTTTTATTTCTTCTTATGATGCAATGACTATTTATTTCAAATGTTTATTTTTACTTTTATAGGTAAAATCTGTAAAAAAAAATAAATAAATAAAGTACCGTAATTTAGAGCTATATAAAAATTTATTGCCAAAATAATTAATTTCAAACTATGTATTTTTTTATACCTTTTTAGATGCCTTAACTATTTATTTCAAATGTATAAATCTTTATTTTTCAGGTCAAATTCGAAAAAAGATTAACTAAAACTTTATTATTTTTCGCCAAATAAAAATATTTAGCCTAAATAATGTAGTTATATCCATGTTTTATTATAAATTTTATTCGAGAAAAAAAACTATGTAAAAAAGTAATATTCTTAAAAGGGTAAAAATATATTTTATTTTTCAAAAAAATGCCACGTAGATAGAAAAATTCACGTGGCAAGCGAGTGCACCCACACTTTTTGCCACATCAGCATCTAGGGGGTAATGGCTCTCAAAAGGTCAAGTTGAGGGGGGTAATTAAGACCGGACATAGTTCGGGGAGGATACTAATAATCTGAATCAAGTTTAGGGGTGTTTTAAGGTATTTTGTCATAATTATAATATCCAACTCAAACCTTTTATATTCATTGGTAATTTCTTTTTTCCCTTTTAGCCAATGGTATTTCATTATTCGAATTCTAAAATCATTGGCATAACAATAGTTCAACTATCTAATATTTGTGTTAATTTCAGTTTCTTAACTTTTAATAAGAAATAAAAATTTGTTTGTTCAAAATATGTAAAGGATCAAAATCAAAAAGGTAAGTTTTTGTTTTCTTTGAAATAAAATTCAATAGAAATGTGTTCAAAACATATTAAAAATGTTCACTCTTTTTCTTTCAAAATTCTTCAAAAAGCATTTCCTTTTGTGATTTTTGTCAATAAATTATGTAAACTCAAGAAAACATAATTATCACTTAAGATTTGAAAGAAAAGATGTAAAAATTGAATGTTAACAGTAAGTCGATAAAAGTATTATCAATGAACAATAGCAAATAAGTATACCTAAAATGAATAAATCAGTTTGTTAGGAAATAGGACTCCTAAACCTAAAAGAAAGGAAAAATAGTCCTAAATATTAGGAATTTTACATAGTTCAAATCAAAAATAGAATAATAAAATGTGATAGTCATTTCATATATTTTCCAAGTAAGCTTTGAATTTCAAGAAATAAATAAAAAATTTACATGGTTGAAAGAAGTGAAAAATAAGAGTTAAACAATTATATTTATAAAAATTATCTTAGGTGATCAGTTAAAATATTAATTATTTCGTATTTATATTAATAAGTTTGAAATAAAATATTATAGTAATAAGCTTCTTTATAGTGTTAACAATTTTAAGGATATTTCAGTCATTTTAATAAAAAAAGTGCTTACCAGCACTTGTTTACCAAACATTTCAACAGTTTTTTTCCAGCTCTAGCACTTTTATCTAAACGCATAACTGCTTATTTGTAAAACCAGCTCCATCACTTAAAATTTACTTTTAAACACTTTATAGGGACTTTCTTAAAAATGAGAACCTTACAACTATTTTTTCCTTATTTTCTTTTCACCTTTTTAGACTATTTTTCTTTTTAGGGGTAGGGCAAAAAAAAATAATCGTCCTCATTTTTTTTCTTTTGTTAAGCTGCAAACAATAGAAATATGCTACACTTCGTCTAACTTAACTTTTAGTTTTTTCCTATAAGTGAATGTCTTTTTTCTTAAAAAATAAATAAATGTAACAGATCTAAAAAGTAATTCTCCCCCGTTTCAATTTATGTGAACTCATTTAACTGACACGGAATTTAAGAAAAGAGAGACTTTTGAACTTGTAGGATAAAATGAGGCACATATATTTTGTGTGATATAAATCATTGTATAAAAATAAAATATTTCCAAATAAGGAAATGGGTCATTCTTTTTGACACGAATCAAAAATGAAATAGGTCCACATAAATTAAAACGGAGGGAGTACATTTTTTAAAGTACCATATCTTGGAATGCTTTTTGGTCGAAAATATTCTAAATCATTCATAAAAAGCTCAATTAAAAATCCTAACATCCTTTTGCATACACTTCCAGTTAAAAAGTGATAGTGGATAAGCGTGCAATAATTGTAAATTGTGGTTTTTATTGTCAGCCAAAAAAGGACTTGCAGAACACTATGAAACAAGTAGTAATATGGAGCATATTTAAAAAATAAATATGAGAAAATTGTAAGTTACATACTTTTGGTACATAAACTATGTAAAAGCACATTATGTTCAAGTACAAGTTTTCGCTGATATTTCAGTGCTTCTTATTGCCAGTTGCAACTTCCCAAGCTTGTAAAATATGGTTCACTATGTCGTCTACGCCAACCCCATGCTTCACCTGCAGTTGAATCAACACATTCATATTGCAATAGGAATATGCCAGACAGTCATCAGATAGTGAACGTTAAAATTACAATAGGTGAGAATCAATTTCTCCCTTGGGGGTTGTGGTGGTGGTGGTTGTGTGTGTGTGGGGGGAGATAACCCCGGAACATCTTCCAGTGGTGTAGCTAAGCACTAAGCAGTATCAATAAACCAACCAATACACAAATAGTGTCAATTGGATGGCACACACCCTGGTGCAGGATACATTAGCACAAGTCTAGTCCAAGGAATGTGGTGCAGGATATATTAGCACAAGTCTAGTCGAAGCATTCCTGCAATCCTATCCACACTCTAGCACTTTTCTTAATCGCAATATAGCTTGTTTGCACAATATTCTAGCACATTTCTACACAGAATGAATGGCCGTGATTTGATTGGGAGTGTTATTTATACTAATAAAATTACCAAAAAAAATTGAATAGGGACGAGAATATTAATAAACCTGAGCAAAAACAAAAGGACCACCGTCCCGCATCCGAAGTGCATCACGCTCCATGACAGACAAATCTGCTCCCACAGCTGGTGCCAAATCGGTTTTATTTATCACCTACAATTATATAATTCTTTGACCCTATGTATACAGAAGTTTACAATTGATAAATTTAACAAGTCAAATGTGCAAAATAAGAAACATACAAGGAGATCTGCTTGGGTAATTCCAGGACCTCCTTTTCGGGGAATTTTATCACCACCTGATACATCTATTATGTAGATTATGTAATCAGCAAGTTCCCTACTGAAGTTGGCAGCTAGGTTGTCTGCATTGAAGGAAATTTGTTTAAATGACCTGAAAACTAAACAGCTTATAAAATCAAATATCCTTGTTAGTTGGTGTCCTATCTTCTTATCAAACTTAAACAGGTTATATCTGATCGTAGTGGTAATCCTATCTTCTTATCAAACCAAGTAAAGAAGTGACAGCCAGAGGACCATCATTTTACTGAAACATAAAGTCAAATATCCTTATTAGTTTGTGTCGGCAAACAGTTTCTATGACCAATTACCTCCACCAGATTCACAAAGTAGTATATCTGTTTTGTACAAGTTAGAAAGCTCCTCAAGAGGTCCGAGGTTAATGCTTATATCTTCCCTGATAGCAGCATGCGGGCATCCTCCTGTTTCCACGGCTCGAATCCTTTCCTCCGGCAGAGCTCCATGTTTTATTAAGAACTCTCCATCTTCTTTTGTGAATATATCATTTGTTACCTACAAAAGGAAATGCATCTTAACAAAGACAAAATTCATTCTATATCTTAAAACAAAAGGCTAATATTTCATGAACGTAGACTTGCACTATATACTACATCACAATATGTTGTAGATCAACAAAGTTAATAATGGAGCAATATATCAAACTTAAATAACTCGTCATTTGGAAAGTGAAGAAAAAGCATAGGAGTTTCCAAACACCAAACACATGCTTGCACATATCTTATTTCCTGTCAAACTAAGATTTTTTTTTTAATTTTTTTTTTGGGGATTAGATAAATGATACTATTATTAACAAAATAGGAAAGGCTCCTGTATACAAGAGGTATACCAAAAAGTAGAGAATTTTCCATAAAACATGATTCTCTAGGAAAGACTCCCAATCACCTATACAAGTAGGAATATCAAGGGTGCACCAAAAAGAAATCAAAGACACGTCAAACTAAGAAATGTCTAGTAAAGTCCTGAAATTTGGTTCGAAGTTTCTGCGGATGTCAATCTGTATTGCATAGGGAGGAGTTCTTAATGAAGAAAGAAAACAAACATGATATATCCAATTAATCTTCAAAAGGAAGGTGTAATAAAGAATGTTGTTATGCCACTTGAATGACTCAATTAGAAGGCATATTGCACATAATTGCATATTCATTTAGAATTTCTAATGATGAGGTAGAGAAAGATATGAAGACCATTGATTAAACTTTAGGTTCGTACTGTTGGAATTTAGACTTACGTTAGTTGGTTATAGCCAGAAAGGATAGCGACGTGGCCCAAGTGAGGATAAACAAAAGGCCTAATATTAAATATTGTGTGTGGATAAGTGAGGCCCAATAACTATTGGCCTGTGATGGGGAGGCACTCTTTATAAATAGAGGCCAACGCCCCTTTCCCTAGCTATTAGAAAACCCTAGCGTATTCTGCCTCTTGAATACGTGATAACGGTAGACGTTCCATCAGTTAAGTTCTCCGAGCTGTGAGAGCGAGTAGCTAGTGGATTGTGGAAGTTGGTTTCAGGCTTAATTGTCATTTGTTGTCCCTGCTGAATCCATGGAGTTTAACGGTACGATTCCTTAGAGTCTAACTCTAGATTGATTGTGTAATTGTGTCTTAATCCCTGCTAGGGCTACGGATTAATTATCTTACACGTACTTCAAATGACAAAAGGGAATCCTCAAATTATAACAGACGAACACTCGTTCATCAAGTAAACATGGATTATGGAAAAAGCAAAAAGAAAACATCCTTTGGAGGTACATACTGCTGCAAGACTGTATTTGTCCCTTAGGAGTTTACATAATGCTAGCATCAAAGCTGTTTTCCTGCAAATGAAAGATTATTTAGTCCCTTTAAATGTCAACACGTTCAACACCAAAATTATACAAGCTAATTACAGAAGGACAAAAACTATGTGAGGAAGAAAAGCAATAGCAAAAACTAATGTACAACAGAATTCAATTCACGGCAGTACCTTATGAAACTTGAAGTGAAAAAGGAAAATGCATGTGCACACAGATAAATACACACACAGAGTCATGAAACTTGAAGTGAAAAAGGAAAATGCATGTGCACACAGATAAATACACACACAGAGTCATGAACACACACACATATGTGTCCCATCTGCAGGGTTCTAAGGACTCAATTATTTTTAATCTGAAAAAAAAAGGTGCAATTTTTTACTTGGCTTGCTGCACCTGAAATAAAATCCTCCTTCTGCTCTCGTTTCTCAAGGTCGCTGTTTTCTACTCACTCCTATCACCCTTTTCACCAGTTACTACTCACCCCTTCCCAGAAAAGAAAGAAATATAGTAGTTCCCATTTTCTAAAGCTGAAATGCTATAAAAGCATAGAGAGCTAAACTAATGAAATAAGGCTAAATTGCAAAATACAGCGATTCATACTAAAAATTACTGATGTATTGAAGCTAAAATCTTATATACACTTTCAGCTTAAAAACCCTTGTACGTGGGCACACATCCCAACTATGCAGATACTATAATTTATGAAAATTGGAAAATGAAAATAGAGGGAAAGCAAGAAATACCCAGTACCAACAGGGCCACCAATTCCAATAGTAAAAGCTCTTTCATTGAAGTTCCTGTTAATAAGTGGAGGTGCTCTTCTGGTAAAGTAGCCAGGTGAGTATATTGGTTCATGGGAGTGTGGAGCCAGCCCATCATGGCTATGGTATACCTTCCCATCTGCTCCTACCCATGTTGTTGTCTTTGCATCCCTGATGATGAATTAACACAAATTTATTTAATAAAGAATCAACCCATGAGAAAATATTAAACATCAAGTTTGTGAATTTGCTGCTGAGATATTTAAAGGGAAAATACTCATGGCTATGGTCATGATGATGATGATGATGGTCATGGTCATGCATATGGTGATCTTGAGAAGCCATTTGAGACAAGTCTTGAGAGGTGCTGGGAGGGGGAGAGGAACAGGAAAAAGATAAGATTCCGAAATATTCGAGTTTTTAGCCAAAATTGTCCCTTATGTTTTGGAGCAAGTTTAACTTTGTTCTTTATCTATTACCCTAAGCACTTATAGTCCTTTAAGTTTGCTAAAGTTGAGCAGGTTTAGTCCATTTAACAAAAGACTCAAAGGGAGACCAAAAAACTAACAGTGTTTTAACTGAGTCAACTGGGTTAGACTCGTGAGAGTACGAGGGTTCGAAAAATATAAATTTTTTCCGATTCCGAGACGTGGGCCCGAGGGGCATTTTGGTTATTTTTTATAATTTCGCGTATTAGTTTAGAATTTAATTGTGGAATCAATTACTTGAATTATTATTTACAGTATGCAATTTAATTGAATAGATTTGAGTCATTTGGAGTCGGATACTCATGGCAAAAGCGTGGTTTCGGGTTAACTTGCACTTGTTCGAGGTAAGTGGCTTGTCTAACCTTGTGCAGGAGACTTTGTCAAATAGGATTTGATATTTGGTAGTTGAATACATTATACGTGAGGTGACGAGTGTGTACTTGAGCTAATTGTTGAAAATCCGTTTTTCACTTGGAACATGGTTCAACAATTTAAATAATTCCAAATAAAAATGGATTTTCAACAATTAGCTCAAGTACGCGCTCGTCACCTCACGTATAAGGCATTCAACTACCAAATATCAAATCCTATTTGACAAAGTCTCTCACACAAGATTAGACAAGCCACTTACCTCGAACAAGTGCAAGTCACCCGAAACCAGGCTTTTCCCATGAGTATCTGACTCCAAATGGCTCAAATCTATTCAATTAAATTGCATACTGTAAATAATAATTCAAATAATTGATTCCACAATTAAATTCTAAGCTAATACGCGAAATTATGAAAAATAACCAAAATGCCCCTCGGGCCCACATCTCGAAATCGGAAAAAATTTATACTTCCCGAACCCTCGTAATCTCACGAGTCTAACCCAGTTGACTCAATTAAAACACTGTTAGTTTTTTGGTCTCCCTTTGGGTCTTTTGTCAAATGGATTAAACCTGCTCAACTTTAACAAACTTAAAGGACTATAAGTGCTCAGGGTAATAGATAAAGTACAAAGTTACACTTACCCCAAAACATAAGGGACAATTTTGGCTAAAAACTCGAAATATTCCTTAAAATTAAAAATATCTGCTGGAATCTCTTTATCAGAGAAAAGTTTAGAGATAAGTCCCTTAAATATAGTACTAATATATAGTTTAACCTTGTCCTTCCAATATATTGTGAACAAAAATAGTCTCTCCAGTTATGAATAATTTGTACATTGGATATTATTTTGGATACTACATTGAATGTTACATTGGATGCCCATATTGTGAATAACTTAAAGATTAATTTTTTTACTTTATGTCCATCATCTTTACTTTTTATGCTTATAAAAGGCCATGTAATTGCAATGAAAAAATACACCAAAGTGAAAGAAGAAAACTCTTCTCCCTTCTTTCTATCTCTTCTTATTTATATTTTACTGCATTGCTTTTATTTTATAACACGTTATCAGCACGAAGCTCTAATTTTATTCTTAACTCCCGCTAAGTTGAGACATATTTTATTAATGTATGTATCATTATAATCATCTTATTTATGGTAGTACATATCATATGCTCACTGTTTGCAGATTACTTGAACGCTTGGGTATCTTAAATAATTTAAGTACATTGCAGTGATTAAATAACTATTTCCTTCCGTGCTCAACTCTTAGAGGACCTCAAAGTCATCAAACTAGCTATACACTAATGTCATGGACTCCCAGGATCAAAACATATCTTTAAGGCATTTTGAATAATGGTGAGAAATGAATTGACAAGCAATAATTTTATAGTTTAATTACTTTATATTTATTGAAACATATAAATAATGTTAGTCACGTTCAATCCTATTAACACATATATATCAATAATATAAAGTGAAATGAAACAAGTATGTAATTTCTACTTTATGGCAAGAATAAAATAAAATAGTAGATTGTTACCATGATATAATTCTATTTTCATTTCTTTTACCTTAATCGTTTTGTTTTCATTAATTGTTTATTATTATAATTATTTTTCTAACTTATTCATCTTTTATGATAGTTTTCACTATGTCAAATTTATCAAAATTTGAATTTGTGGCGCTTGACATCACCGGGAGAAACTATTTATCATGAGTTCTTGATGCTGAAATTCACCTTGACGCTAAAGATCTTGGAAATACTATTATACAAGGAAATGAAGCATCAAATCAGGATAAAGCGAAGGCCATGATTTTATTTCGTCATAATCTACATGAAGGGTTAAAAATTGAATATTTAACCGTAAAAGATCCACGTGAATTATGGATTAATTTGAAGGATCGATAAAACCACCTAAAACTTACGGTATTACCGAAAGCTCGGTATGAGTGGATACATTTAAGGTTGCAAGACTTTAAAACCGTAAGTGAGTATAATTCTGCTATTTTTAAAGTAAGTTCTCTATTAAAATTATGTGGAGACACTATCACAGATGAGGACTTATTGGAAAAAATATTTTCTACTTTTCACGCTTCAAATGTGGTGCTACAACAACAATACAGTGAAAAAGGTTTTAAAAAATTTGTGGCTGAGCAGAATAATACTCTATTAATGAAAATCATAAAGCCCGTCCCATAGGGTCAGCTCCATTTCCTGAAGTGAATGATGTAGCAACATATGATAAGTTTGAAAGAAAATAAAATAATTACCGTGGTCGTGGACATGGTCGTAAACGTGGACGTGGCAGGGGGCGAAATAATTATCTTCATTATGGTGGAAATAAATTGGAGAACAATAAGGGTTCTCAAATTAATCATTCAAAAGGTAAAGCTAGTATGTGTCACCGATGTGGTATGAAAGGTCATTGAGCACGCATTTGTCGTACACCGGAGCATTTATCAAGCCTCCCTCAAGAAAAAGAAAAATAATGTGGAGGCACACTTGACATTTCAAAATAATAATGATGAAGCAGGTACCTCAAATAAATATGATTCTAAGGCACATCTTGCATATAAAGATGATGATTTTGAAGGCCTAACAAATATTACTCATTTAGAAGTTGGAGACTTCTTTGAGGATATTGACTGAAGAACTAATCATCTTACTGGGGAATGAAGCTATTAAAGTTGTTATTTTTATGTTTGCAACTAGTTTATTTTTCTTGAGTGTGTTTCCTAATGCATCATGTGTTGCTAGTCTCTGCCTTCCTAATGTAATTTTTAATATTTTTTTTTGTTTGTCTTTCATATTTCTTATGATGTATTTTTTTTTTTTTTTATGAAGAATATGAAAATTCCCCAGTCTTCAGTTGGACTCAAGATTAATAAAGATGATATATGTCTTCTAGACAGTGCTACAACACACACTATTTTAAAAGATAAGAGATACTTCTCTTATTTGGTAATGAAAGAAGCGAATGTTAATACAATATCCGGTAGTACAAGATTAATTGAAGGTTCTGGAAGAGCCAATTTATTACTACCAGGTGGAACAAATTTGGCTATTGATGAAGCACTATATTGTAGTAAATCTCAAAGAAACTTATTAAGTTTCAAAGATATTCGCCAAAATGGCTATCATATTGAGACTACAAATGATGAAAAGATTGAATATCTTTATATTACTATAATAATGTCCGGTAAGAAATATGTGCTTGAAATATTACTTGCTCTTTCCTCCGGCTTGTACTACACAAGTATTAGCAGGATTGAAACACATGCCGTAGTAAACGAGAAGTTTACTAATCAAGATAATTTTATTATTTGGCATGACCGGTTGGGTCATCCTGGTTTTAATATGATGCGTAAAATAATTGAGAATTCACATGGACATGCAATGAAGAATCAGAAGTTTCTTCAATTTAAGGAATTCTCTTGTGCTGCATGTTCTCAAGGAAAATTAATTATTAGACCATCAATTATTAAAGTTAGGATGAAATCTCCTGCATTTCTGGAACGTATACATGGTAATATATGTGGGCTCATTCACCCTCCATGTGGACCATTCAAATATTATATGGTTTTGATAGATGCATCTACAAGATGGTCACATGTGTATTTACTATCAGCTCGCATTTGCGAGATTGTTGGCTCAAATAATAAAGCTAAGAGCACAATTTCCAGATTATGCAATTAAGACAATTCGTCTTGATAATGCTGGTGAGTTTACATCCCAAGCCTTTAATGATTATTGTATTTCAACTGGGATAACAATTGAGCATCCGGTTGCTCATGTTCATACACAAAATGGTCTAGCAGAATCATTGATCAAATACCTCCAATTAATTGCTAGACCAATGCTTATGAGAACAAAACTTCCCATTTCAGTATGGGATCATGCTATTTTGCATGCAGCAGCACTTGTGCAGATAAGGCCCACAATTTATCATAAAGTTTCCCCATTACAATTGGCTTTTGGTCAGGAGCCAAATATTTTCCATCTTAGGATCTTTGGTTGTGCGATATATGTTTCAATTGCTCCACCACAACGCACAAAAATGGATCCTCAAAGAAGGTTGGGGATATATGTTGGATATGAATCTCCTTCTATTATAAAATATCTAGAGCCGATGACTGGAGATTTATTTACGGCAAGATTTTCTGATTGCCATTTTGATGAATCAGTATATCCAACATTAGGGGGAGAAAATAAGCAGCTAAAAATGAAGATAGATTGGAATGCATTATCACTGTCTCATTTAGATCCTCGAACAAATCAATGTGAACAAGAGGTTCAAGGGATTATTCATTTACAAAATATTGCAAATCAATTACCAGATGCATTCACTGACCTACTAAGGGTGACTAAGTCACACATTCCAGCTGCTAATGCTCCAATTCGAGTTGATATCCCGGCAGTACAATTAATTAAAGCAAATGAGTCTAAGCCATGCTTGAAACGTGGTAGACCAATCGGTTCTAAAGATAAAAATCCTCGAAGAAGAAAAGGAGCAAGTGATCAAAGTGAACATAACACACAGGTAGTGGCTCAAGAAGAACCCCAAGACGTAACAAATGATAAGACCTTAGAGGAGGTCCAGGTACCTGAAAATAATGAAAATAAAGAGATATCAATAAGTTACGTCTCAACCGGGAAAAGATGGATCCGAAATAATATTGTTATCGATAACATTTTTGCTTATAATGTTGCTGTTGAAATAATGCAACAAGATGAGGATCTTGAACCAAAATCTATCAATGAATGTAGATAGAGAAATGATTGGCCAAAATGAAAAGACGTTATCCAGGCAGAGTTAACTTCACTTGAAAAACGTGAAGTCTTCGGACCCATAGTTCGAATACCTGAAGGCATAAAGCTAGTAGGGCATAAATGGGTTTTTGTGCGAAACCGAAATGATAAAAATGAAGTCGTTAGATATAAAGAGCGACTTGTGTCACAAGGGTTTTCCCAAAGGCCTGAAATTGATTATATGGAGACATATTCTCCTGTAGTGGATGCTATCACCTTCAAGTATCTCATAAATATAGCAGTGCAAGAAAAACTTGATATGCATATAATGGATGTTGTTACAGCCTATTTGTATGGATCATTAGACAACGAAATTTTTATGAAAGTACCTGAGGGATTTAAAGTGCCAGAAGCATATAAAAGTTTTTGAGAAACTTGTTCAATAAAGCTTCAGAAATTTTTATACGGATTGAAACAATCAGATCGTATGTGGTACAATCGCCTGAGTGAATACATGTTGAAAGAAGGGTACACGAATGATCCAATTTGTCCTTGTGTCTTTATAAAAATGTCTGGATCTGAATTTGTTATAATCGCCGTATATGTTGATGATTTAAATATCATTGGAACTCCTGGGGAGCTTCCAAAAATAATAGACTGTTTGAAGAAAGAATTTGAAATGAAAGATCTTGGAAAGATAAAATTTTATCTTGGTCTACAAATTGAGTATACGAAAGATGGAATATTTGTCCATCAATCAACATACACCGAAAAGATTTTAAAGCGATTCTATATGGATAAAGCACATCCATTGAGTACCCCGATGGTTGTGAGATCACTTGATATAAAGAAAGATCCATTCCGACCTCATGAAAATGATGAAGAGCTTCTTGGTGCCGAAGTACCATATCTTAGTGCAATTGGGGCATTAATGTATCTTGCCAATAATTCCCGACCAGATATAGCTTTCTCAGTAAGCTTATTGGCAAGATTTAGTACTTCGCCAACACAAAGACATTGGAATGGTATTAAACATATAATCATATACCTCCAAGGGACCATTAATATGGGTTTATTTTATTCAAATGAATCCAAACCATCATTGATTGGTTATGCAGATGCAGGATATTTGTCTGATCCACACAAAGGTCGATCTCAGACATACTATTTATTTACAAGTGGAGGTACATCCATATCATGACGTTCGACAAAATAAACTTGTCACGACCCTAGTTCACCAATTGTGAACACGTCATGACGGCACCTAGTCTTCGCGACCAGGTAAGCCTAACACCTTGCGGAAGTAATAACAATTGCGAAATTTATAATAAAAACTAAATAACATGAATAATGTATACAGTTGCCGCCTGGCACATACACTTTAATACCAAACACTGAAGTAACCTCCAAGACCCGGAAACCCACGGGCAACACAGACTATGAGAAATCAAACACTGCTCTAGTCACCAGAATAGTCTAATACAAAGAAAGATCGAAATAACATCTAATAACTAGGGGTAAAATGAGAAGGAGACTTTGCGGATCTGCGGACGTAGCAGATGTATAGCTCAAGTCCCCAATACGCTCTCTGACAGCTACTGATGGTATGCCTGCTCAGAAGCACCTGGATCTGCACATGAAAAGCATGCGCAGAAAAGGCGTGAGTACACCACAGCGGTACTCAATAAGTGCCAAGCCTAACCTCGGTTGGGTAGTGACGAGGAAAGGTCAGGGCCCTACTGAGACAGAAACAATAAATAGCAAGAGGTTAACAGTATCGAAGTCTGATGAGAACTAATGAACACAGCGAAGTGATAAGATAGATCAATGGAATATAATACTGCAAGACAAACAGAAACACAGTGTAAATACAACAATATTACAAGAATACCGACGAGGGTTTCCCAGGATACCGTTCTGTAGCCCTTTTTTCTCAACTGTCCAATGGAATTTCCCGGGATACCGTCCCATAGTCCAAATCTCATATCAATATCAAAGAATCTCCCGGGATACCGTCCCGTAATCCAATCATCAGTGTGCAGGGGGATCTCCCAGGATACCGTCCCGTAGTCCCAAAATAAAAGTGCAGGGGGATCTCCCAGAAATCAAACCCGTAGTCCCAAAGTAAACAAACAAGGGGGAACTCCCGGAAATTCCGCATCCGTAGTCCCAATGTAAATGTGCAACCAACATCAGAGAAATATTCAGAAATTTAAGTACACAATACAAGGCATCAAGGAATACTGGTCTAACATGCTCCACGTAATCACAGTTAAGACAATATAAACAAATAGGCAGCTTGGATCAATTAAACATGCTATTCTACGCTAGCACAGACTGTAAAAGCAAGTAAAGTAAGGCAAATATGAAAGAGAATCCAAATCAAGTAATTAAG
>MU692715.1:20788-32362 GCA_026770625.1 Nicotiana glauca
CATGAATGCAGACATATGGTATCCTATGTAGAAATAGGCAATGTTATTGTTGTCTGAGTGTCTGGGAATACTTTTAGAAAATTATAAAGGTGAGGTAGAGATAAATATTAAATATTTAATTTATTTAAGGTTTGTGGATCAAAGTGAGTGTGATATATATATATATATTAGTCATATTTTTTAGTTTGTACACACATACAATTCAAGTCAAGAACGCCATACGTTCAATTGAATCCATTAAACTCGTTCTACATCCACATTTGGAGCAGGGTGAGTTTAATATATAGGGAAAGCCGGAAGGGAGTTTTTTTTGTACTTTATTCTAAATTTTTAGTTTGAGCAATAAGTGAAGCTTTTCGCAATACAGAAAAGCTAAGGCTAAGACCTGGTTTAAGAGTTGGTGAACAAAAGAGTTATGCTATTATAATATAATAACAATAACAACGATCCCGTAAAATTCTACTAGAAGAGTCTGGGTGCTATTATACATAACTATATATTTTGGAGTGTAATGGAAGGCAAGTTGAACAAAAAAGGCAAGGCACCATCATTTTCATATACATCATGTCATTTCGAAAGGGCGGTTTTCCCATTCAATTATTGAACTTATTTAGATGTCTAACCTTGAGAACAATGATACATTTTGATATGTACAACTACGTCCCCAATTCCTTTTGTCTTTGTTACTTTTGTCCGTGGTACATTTTTCAAACTTCAAACGGTGAAAGGAATATGGTTTAACTTTGTGTAACAAGAAAATAAATATCTATATATGGTCAAAATAGCATGGCATAGTCATTTTTACGGGTGATTATTGAAAAATAATAAGTATTTACAAATTTATTGAAAAGTATTCATTATCTAGTTCGCAGATAAAATTTGAATAAAGTACTCTAGTTAGTTGAAAGACGAAACATTCCAGCATAATATGTTGGTCCATGGAACAACTCATGCGTATTGCGTATGAACTTCCAGGATATTATGTTGGAACTCCAGCACATTATGCTAAATTCTTATATGTACAAATTTCGAACCCAAGTATATCATGCTGAAATTTTTTCGCTTTTCTAAAGGTATTTTTATTTAGATTTTATTGTCACATGAAAAACTAGCTAAATTTTGATTAATTTTAAAACTGTAACAAATTTTTAATTAGCAATTATAATTAAACTATTCCTGATTTTTTTCCGGCAGATCCAATCCATTCTTGGGGTCAAATAAAGACAAAAAAGGATATGTCAATGACCTATCACGACAAAACACTCTCCAAGGGCATGTAATGTTTAGTTTTTTGGCTAGAATATTCACAGTGATTTCGCTACGCTCAATAAAATCCCAGAATAGCGGAAATAGGTTCGTGTTCCGCTTTCAAAGTCAGTCGTCTTTGTCCAAGTGTGAACTGCAGACGACTCTCAAGTAGTTCCATTCCTTCTTACTGTACTTTTGGGTCAACCCAACCCGAATGGAAAGAAGATGGTCCGACAAACTACGGTCCACTTTGTTATTCCTACTCAATGTAGGTCACTCAATGCTTTTCTAGTAGGATTAAATTAAGTCATAGCTCTAAAAGAGTAATTTTTTTGTAATTTAGGGATGCCCTTGATGATTCGAATCATCTCAATCAATTGATTGGGAAGAGATTATTTATGAGCAAAAGGGGAGGATGAAGTCGCAGGAGATTCGATTTTATTTGAACCGTAAAAATAAGGAATATCGTTGGCGGGTACAAGAATAAAATTCCTTGCTTTAAGAAGTTTGACGTGAATGACTTTGTCTAGCTAAATACCAACCTACTAAATGAATGGGGACGACTAAATTTTGGCTTTTAAGTGCTTGGAATCAAGTGAATCTACACATGCCATAGACAAAAAAGTATGAAAGTAATCCTTCTCTCTTTTAAGAAAGCTTGACATAGTGTAACTTTTGGGACCACGATAAGGAGAAAAATTATATTATATATTAGAAATAGACAAATGTCTCTTTAAGTATATGTAGATAATATATGGTTGTTGCTTCATTTATCAAAACACAAGCCCTCCAATAGGTTTTGTGCACCTGCTTATCGAGCCTCTTGCAAAGAATGGCCCATTTCTGAAATAGCCACAGTTATACCATAACAAGCATGCGTAGTTTTCATGTCCCCCACCTATGCCTCATTTTCTCAACTGGTTTCTACTTCTCCTGCTAGGATATTTAGCTTAAATTTTACTCCCTTTGTCCCAAAAAGCTAAGAATTGTGGGAGAAGAGATTTTTTTTTTCCTATATCATATATGAAAATTTATTATTAAAAATGTGCATAGTTTCTAATTACCCGCCTTGTTCACATTTTTCCTACAGTTATTATATCAATCACTAAATACTAATTAATAATAGCTGAATCTTCCTAATTTATCGAGCTAAAATTGACGAACAGAATATTCTAAAAAGATTTGCCGTAAATCAGATCAAATCATATTCTTCCAGATATTCCTATTTAGGCGCGCTACAATTATGGAAGTAAATATTCTTCCAGATATTTTCCACCATTGATAGCCATTAAAAAGCTTGAAAGCTTTGAATTCAAATTTGGATTTTCAAAAATCATTATTTGTTTGGATTTGGTGTTGTTGAAAATAATCGGAAATATGGTTTGGAGTTTATATCTCAATTTTGAGGGGTTTTGGTGAAGATTAGACTTGGTTTTGACTGAAATTCAGATTGAAACTCGAAGAAGAAGAAGAAGAAGATATATTACCGAAATTGTAGATTATTTGTATTCTGATTGTAGATGATTTATTTTCTGTTTTCACAAATAAAAACGGCTAAAACTGCTACAAATCTTCTGAAAAATAATTATGTCAAAAATCACAATTATGCTACAATTGGATGAGAATTGGGATATAACAATTTAATGTACCCAGTTTGTAGATATTTTGTAGATAAATTGTAGATTATTTTTATTCTAATTGTAGGTGCTTTATTTTCTGTTTTCACAAATCAAAAACGATTAAAACTTCTACAAATCTTCTGCAAAAAATGCAATTATGTCGAAAATGCCAATTATGCTACAATTGAAATGGGAATTGAGATATTAAAATTCAATGTATCCAGTTTGTAGATATTTTGTAGATAAATTGTAGATTATTTGTATTCTGATTATAGATGCATTATTTTCTGTTTTCACAAATTCAAAACGACTAAAACTTCTACAAAATCTTCTGCAATAAATAATCTATAATTTATCTACAATTTTTTCTATAATTTATCTATAATTTCTGCAATATGTCTTCTTCTTCTTCTTCTTCTTCGAGTTTCAATCCGAATTTCAGTCAAAATCAAGTCTAATCTTCACCAAAACCCCTCAAAATTGAGATATAAACTCCAAAACATATTTTCGATTATTTTCAACAACACCCAATCAAAACAAATAATGATTTTTGAAAACCCAAATTTAAATTCAAAGCTTTCAAGCTTTTTAATGGCTATCAATGGTGGAATTGCTGTTCTCTTGTCTCTTTGAAGGTTTGTTCTTCTTCGTTGAGAAAATTTGAAGCTGAAGGTAAATGTGTGCATGAACTTTGAAGATTTGACTTCAATTTTGATAAATTTTGTCGTTCTTCATTGATGAACTTCAATTGGAGTAAAATGGGGAACCAACTTTGTTGAAGGGTTTCTTCAATTTTCTGTAAATTTAGAGGGAGAATTTGGTTTCAGAAGATGGAAAATAGTAAAAAGAATGTGGGTATGGGTAAAACGTGGGTGGAATTGAGGGGTTAGGAGAGAGAAACGTGCAAATTCCTTTAATTAAGGAGTAAAAAATATACAATTAATTATACCCTTAATTAATTATGGTATAGAATTGGTAATTTGGTATACTAAGTATAATTAAGTCAAATCTTAAACATTAAGGGTAATAAAATTTCCTACGTGGCATATGAATGTAAAAATCTCTTCAAAGAATGAGTAATATACTATGGTACTATTTACATAGCTAGAAATTGTTAATATCAAAATCTGGCCACTGAATTGGGCCGGATACATAAGCAGGCGTTGGTTTATGCACGGGCTAGAGTCCAGTAATTAAGGAATTTTTACATAAAAAATCAGCCGGATTTAATATTTATTTTTTTTCAGCTGGTATACATAAATTATATACTGATTATATATATATTATATATGAATTAAACTTACATTATACATCCATCGACTATTTTTAGTTTAGGACGGCTATTTAGGTTAATTATTCAGTAATTGATGATCTTCAACAAGAGTGGGCCTATGTCCGACGACACAACAATCTTTACGCAAATAACCAGCTAGTTACTATTTACTTGTACTAGCTGATACGTATATAGATAATGCACTAATTGTATACAATTATACACAAATTTTACATATATTATATGTTTGAGGGCTATTTTTAATTTAAATGATTGAGTGAGTGATTATGTAACAGGGACAACTAAACACATTCAACATCAACTGGATCTTACCTAAATTGGGCGAATGATACCAATAGGATATTTTTGTGTTACCATTGATTTTTGATCCCGAAAACAGAAGTTTTGACAAAAAAGTCCGATGAGAGAATTTTAAAGAGGCTCCTGATGATTGCCACAATTCAGCAAGTTATGGTGATTGTTAGAATTTCTAGCTAAATTCTGACAATCCCCGTAAGTTTCAGTCACAATGCTAAAATATTTAATTGCAAAAAAAAAGAAAAGAGAGAGACAAATCCAAAAAACTTAGGGATCTTTACCTAGTTATATTATAACAAAAATATATTTATCACTTTTATTTAGGTTTCTTATTAATTAATTTGTATATTTATATTTACAAGTTATATACAAAATCATAAAATAAATAAATAAATTAAGATCCCTTAATTTTAGTTGTCAGTTACACCACACTCAGCTTTCATTTCCAATAACCCTCCCTTACATTTAAGATTCTATTTTTTTCCCCTCTCTTTCTTAATAATAATCCAAAATCTCTCTTTTATTTTTATACTCCCTCCCCCCAAACTTTTGATTCTTTTCTTTTCTAAAGATTTTCAAACCCAATTTCTCTCTTTCTTACTAATCACCCAAAATCTCTATTTCTTATTGATACAATGCAGATGAAATTCAGAATATTGCTCTAGAATCAAGTTGTGGGTAAGTTTTAAAATTTGTTTTCTTTCTTTCTAAAATCTTTATTGTATGTGACTTGTATATGATACATCAATACTCAAAACAATAATCGATACAATACTAATACCATTATAATACGATTATGTTAGATTTTTAGTGAAGAGTTGTGATTGAAACTTGAAGAAGATGAAGATCATAATTGTATCACAATTTTTTAAAAATGGATCGCGATTGTATTATAATTGTATATTGTAAATTTGTGACGAATTTTACAGTTTGTATCATAAATATATGATAATTGTATATTAATTTATTAGTATTGTATCGGGTATTATTTTGGGTATTAATGTACCAGATACAATTGTGATACTGATACAAGTATGTTATAATTATGTTTTAGGATTGATGTATCTGATACAATTCAAATACAATTATAATATAGTTATCATACAATTATCATACAATTTCTGAATATTTCTTCATTTTCAGCGTTGTCCAGTCTCCCAGCAAAAGAATGATACAATTGACGATTTTTTAATAATATAAAGTTGTCAGCAATGATGGGAAGAGAGAAGATGGAGATTCTTGGTGTAGATTAAGAGATTTTGATGTAAAAAAAGGAAAGAGAAGAGGAAAGGGAAAAAAGGGAAATGATTAAGGATGTAATTGAATCCCTTAATTGAAGCCACTAATAATGGGGTGAGAGTCTTTTAAGAAGCAGTATATACAATTTATAAGAAAAATCAAGATACTTATTAAAAATTACAAAACATAGAGAACATAAATAAATAAATTTCTAATATAATATAGTTAGATAAAAATCCCAAAAAATTACTTGATATATACCAAATGTTAATACGTGGGCTATGGGCATATGAACTTCAAATTGGGCTACCAATTTAGGTATCAACCCAACTCAGACTACAGTAACGAGAACGAGCATACTGGTAGCTAGGACGCAACTAGTCCTAAATAGCACTAAGGAATTTTTTTATTCCTATACATTATTTGAAACTTTATTATTTTTAATGCCTATATTTAGTTAATTATCCGACATAAACAAATTTTGTTTATGAAATATATACAATCCACCTTAAAATGCTCTCAATCTATCATTTATGCTTTCAATCAAGGGATTTAGTTACACATTTTTTCTTATTTTTTTTCCTCCTAGCCAACATATGCTTTCATCCCCGCCAGTGACACTGCTCCTCTGCACACCAACCTCGTCTTTTTTCCCCCTCCGTATCGATAAACCAGAGGTATATTATTGGAAGAAAAGAGTGTAATAAATTAATATATAAAAATAATACTACCAACCAAAAATATGAAATAAAAAAATAAACAGCAAGCATTTTACATATCATGTGAAAAAACCAACATGCACCAGTTCTCTTTGCTTCTTTTAATTCTTTGTTTCCCCAATACACACACCACACCCTGCTTATATCACTACTCGGATTTCGTACCCTCGGAAGTCGTGAAGACACCTGCTAATGGGAGCTAGGCAAGCCAAACCTTAACTACTTACTACACTTTCATTTTAGCTTCTTTTTAACAAACACAAGTCGATAATATAATAAAAGTGGAATTTTAAATAAATAAGTGGAAGTCAATAATTATATATCTTAAGGCTACGTCTAATACAACTTTTAAAACCTCAAATACCCAAACCTGGTGTTAGAGTGTCACAGATTGTGTAAGAGTTACTACATATAAGGTCTGAAAAGATACAATACATTGTTTCTGAACAAAAGGAAATGAAACAGGAAATAAAGATAGAGGGAGACGCCAGGGCCTGCGGACGCCTGCAGGTCTACCTTGAGTCTCCGAATGGACTGAAGGAAGCCCTCCAACTACTGTCCGAAAGCTGCTCCTGGATCTGCACATAGTGCCGAGTGTAATATCAGCACAACCGACCCTATGTGCTGGTAAGTGTCTAGCCTAACCTCGGCGAAGTAGTGACGAGGCTAGGACCAGACTACCAAATATACCTGTACAGTTCTCATATATATATATATATATATATATACAGCAGAAAAGAAATACAGAAATAACTAGTCAATGTGGGAGGGGGAAACATGCTGTGGGGTAGATAATAGTTCCAAATAGAAAGGCATCAAGTAAGGAAAGAAATAACATAACTGGAATATCAACAAAGAAGCAGAAATCAACAATTGCACGACATCACCTTTCGTGCTTTTACTCTCAACCTCACCAAAATAATCATATAATCAAAATGTGCATGGCATCACCCTTCGTGCTTTTACTCTCATATAATCAATAAAATCGGCACAGAATGGTACGTCGTGCGGCGCGTCATCACCCTTCGTGCTTTACACTCTTTCCTCACAATAACAAACAATGCACGATATCACCCTTCGTGCTTTAACACTCTTCCTCACCCAAACAACAATCACAAATAAAGGGGCAAGGGAATAAACAAAATAATAATAGAAATCACGGCAAGGGAATACAATTAAACAATTAAATTCCGGCAAGGGAATAACATCAATAATCTCAACATCCCGGCAAGGGAATAATTTAATAGCTCTTTCTTTTTCTTTTACTTTTATTTCATAACTCACTTTACTACTTGAGTCAATGCTCTAAAGGGTTCAATCATCTCATATACTTTTACAATTTATAATATAACTTGAGCCAATGCTCCTCGATGTTCAAATGTCACAATTTTCTTCCACTTGCTTTTCACAATAAATAGGAATCATCACCAAGGCATGAAAGATACAACAAAATCAAGATATTCACAATTTAAAGACTCACGGTCATGCTAGACACCAACGTATAGATACTCGTCACCATGCCTATACGTCGTACTCAACAATTACCACATAGCAAATAGGATTCAACTCCTAATCCATCAAGCTAAGGTTAGACCAAATACTTATCTCGATGCCACAAATACAACTCAAGGTTCAATTATAGCTTTACACCTTGATTTCACAGCCAATTCGCTCGTATCTAGTCACAAATTACTTAATTACATCAATAAACGCTAAATGAATCAACCCCAATGCATAAAAATTTTTTACCCAAAAAGTCAAAAATTATCCCGGGGACCACATGGTCAAAATTCGAGGTTCGAACTAAAAACCGATTATCCATTCCCCCACGAACCCAAATATATAATTTATTTTGAAATCGGACCTCAAATCGAGGTCCAAATTCTCAATTTTTTAAAAATCTAGGTTCTACCCAAATCACCCAATTTTCCCCATGAAAGTCTTTTATTTTAAGTTGATATCATGTTAAAAGATGTTAATGATTGAAGAAAACTAGTTAAAAATGACTTACAATTGATTTGGAAGGAAAGTTGCTCTTGGAAAATCGCTCGTGTGTTTATGTTTTGAAAAGATGTGAAAAATGGGTTTAAAATCGGCTAAATATAAAAGTTGCAGGTCTTAGTTATGGGAATTGCGAACAGGGGTTCGCAATTGCGAACCAACCTCCGCTGGCTTGGGAATTACGAAAAAAGTTTGGGAAATGCAAACCAACCTCCGCTGGCTTGGGAATTGCAAAAAAAGTTTGAGAAATGCGAACAAGCTTGGGAATTGCGAACAAGCTTGGGAATTGAGAAAAAAGTTTAGAAAATGCGAACAAGCCTGGGAATTGCGCAAAAAGGTTTGGGAAATGCGAAATTGAAAATTGCGAAAAAAGTTTGGGAAATGCGAATAAGCATGGGAATTGCAAAAAATGTTTGGGAAATGCGAAGCCTGCAGGCCGGCAATTCCTTAAGTCCAAAATTTTACCCCGTGGCCTATCCAAAACTCACCCGAGCCTTCGGGACTCCAAACCAAATATACACACAACCTCAAAAATATCCCACACACTTATTCGTGTACTCAAATCACCAAAATAACATTATGAACATCGAATTAAACCTCAAGATCAATGAAATTTCTCAAAACTTCTTTAAACATCAAATTTGCATTTAAGGTCCGAATCATGTCAAATGGATTTCGTTTCTTACCAAACTTCATAGAATTATCTTAAATCATATATAAGACCTGTACCGGACGCCAGAACCAAAATACAGGCCCGATACCAACATGTTCTAATCAAAATTCATTTCCAAACCTTATAAACAATTTCAGAACATAATTTCTTTCAAAAATTCAGTTATCGGGCTTGGGACCTCGGAATTCGATTTCTGGCATATGCCCAAGTCCCATATTTTCATACGGAGCCTTTGGGACTATCAAATCACGGGTCCGGGTCCGGGTCCGGATCCAGGTCTGTTTACCTAAGATATTGATCGAAATCAAATTAATTTATTTTATAGTCAAAACTTATCATTTGTCACAGATTTTCATATTTAGGCTTTCCGGCTACGCTCTCGGACTATGCACGCAAATCGAGGTAATGCTAAGAGAGGTTTTTAAGGGCTCAGAACATATAATTTCATTTTAAAACAAGTGATAACCTTTTGGGTCATCACAGCTTATATCTGATCTTTCTCAACAAACCACTCAAAAACAACAACAAAACTAAACCCAAAAATATGACTGCATTTTTCAATTTCTTGCTTTTATCTAAGTTTTTGCTCAGTACTTCAACCACCATATCTATATCGGAAAGTCATAAAAAAGCAATAGAATGTTGCTTACGAATTAGCAATCTCACATAGAACGGTTATTCAAAATGAGGAGGAGAAAATAAACGAATTGGAAGAAAACAGAAAAATAAAGCAACAAATCAGAGATAATATAAATTGGAAAATTACAGTGAATTTGGGAGAATTCACTATGTTGTTTAACTTTCATACAATATGTCTTTTGTATATTTTTATTTGATTTATACATAGAAAAAATAAATTTTATCCAACTAATTATATATTATACAATTTATATACAACTTTCGCATATTATTTCTACCCAGTTAAATACAACTACAATAACATACAACTTAAATACAAATTTTATACAAAATTTATACAATATGACTTTTGTATATTTTGTATCTGATTTATCCATTGTAAAAATAAATTTCATATAACTAATTATATAGTATACAACTTATCTATAATTTTTATACATTATTTCTACTCAGTTATATAGAACTACAATATCATACAACTTAAATATAATTTTAATACAATGTTGTTCAACTTTCATACAATAGTTAAATAAATAAAAGAAAAATATATAAACAACAGAATATAATTTTTTCTATAATTTTTCTACAATTTTACTACAATTTCATAAATATAACGTATATAATATCTTCTTCTTTCTTTTTCTTCTTCTTCGAGTTTAAATCTGAAATTCAGTCAAAACCAAGTCTAATCTTCACCAAAATCCCTCAAAATTGAGATATATACTCCAAACCATATTCTCAATTATTTGCAATAACACCCAATCCAAATAAATAATATTTTTAAAAACTCAAATTCGAATTCAAAGCTTCAAAGCTTTTTATGATTGTCAATGGTAGAATCTTGGGTGGGTGCAAGATACGCGGGGGAGGGGGATGGGATATGGAGAGAGAAACGTGGGGGGGTGAAGAATATGTTAGAGTAATTTTAGGATACTAGTTATTATCATTAATTCTCTTAAAATGTACATAAATGATAATTGAGTATTTAAAATATAATTATAGTAAAACTTGAGTAGGAATGGTAATATAATTTTATATAGTGTATATGAATATAAAAATATCTAACTTATGAAAAGACTTTTTTAAGTACAAATATTTTAAAGCTAATACATCCGTGGTGGGTGCTTAACTTATAAAAAGACTTAAAACATTGACTGTGATGGGATTTCACTATAATTAATCTTGAGGTTTTGACAATGTTTCTATTGTTATGAATAATTTGTACATTGGCTACTACATTGGATGCTACATTGGATACTACATTGGATGCCCATATTGTGAATAGTTGAAAGATTAAATTTCCTATTTTATGTCAATCATTTTTACTTTTTATGCCTGTAAAAGGCCATGTAATTGCAATGGAAAAATACACCAAAGTGAAAGAACAAAACTCTTCTCCCTTCTTTCTATCTCTTCTTATTTACATTTTACTGCATTGCTTTTATTTTATAACATGTTATCACCACGAAGCTCTAATTTTATTCTTAACTCCCGCTAAGTTGAGCCATATTTTATTAAGGTATGTATCATTATAATCATTTTTATGGCAATACATATCATATGCTTAATTCTTACAACATAAATTTTTCTTTGCAATATTTGATAATTTACATCATTCATGTTGTTGTTCCCTTTTTCGCCTGTTTCACATTTTTGCTTATCATGTATGCAGTATGTATATATATATGTAGTGTATACATTATCTAGTCACTGCTACTAATAACACGTTCAAAGTAAAGTATTTATTTTAGTACTTCGCTTATTTGTTGTCAACATTAATTTAATATTTAAATTTCTGATTAAATTCATGCCCATATCTAATAATTGCATTTCTATTTGTTTAAA
>MU692715.1:39087-76036 GCA_026770625.1 Nicotiana glauca
TACATTGGATACTATATTGGATGCTACATTGGATACTACATTGGATGCCCATATGGTGAATAGTTGAAAGATTAAATTTCCTATTTTATGTCAATCATCTTTACTTTTTATGCCTATAAAAGGCCATATAATTGCAATGGAAAAATACACCAAAGTGAAAGAACAAAACTCTTCTCCCTTCTTTCTATCTCTTCTTATTTACATTTTACTGCATTGCTTTTATTTTATAACATCTATAACACCCTTAAAAGATAATTCTATTTACTCTACTAGCCTTAGACTATATGATTAAGTCACCTAAAAAAGGAAATCCTTATTCCTATCCACAAGTTCCTTGACCTCAGATTTTCAAGTTAAAAAGTTGGCTTTGTAAATGAGACATTTTTCTAGAAAAGTAAAGTTAGTTTTGGACAAGGTAGAGTCACAATTCACTTGCTTGTATCTTTTCTTTTTCCTTACTCTTCGTACCGTTATGAATTATGATGACTACTTTCCATTGGTTGTTTTGGCATTTTGATTTGTGTTTTTTTATATGAGATAATTGAAATTCCTCCACCGTTAACGGTAGAGCAAGGCCGAGGCTAAGGGTTCAAGTCTCCCCAAATAGGGCCGAGCAGCAAGCAATCCCTTGTATAAGATGGAAAATCAATTTGACTAATAAAAGGAAAGGGACAAGCCAAAACTGACTTCTAACAAGTTAGTTCCTTTTCATCTGTTGCGCGCTAGCATGCTAGCTTCGAGTTCGAGCCTTAAGAATAAGAAAACTCTTGACAAGAAGTACTTTATCCCTTTAGTGGATATACCCAACGTGAATCTGGATTACACGGGGCAATAAACTTCGAATACGTATGGTTAACTAATTAAATAGAAAAAAATTATGGTAGATTAGTTTATTAAGAAATAGGTCCCAAAAAAGGATAAGATAAAAAACAATAACGAATTCATTGACATTTGACTGTATCAGTTGAAAACATGTAAATATTGGAAGAAATTGAAAAAAAATAGAAAATAGGATCTGCACTTAGCAAAAAAGACTCGAGGAAAATTGAAGAGCTTGAGAAATTTCCTTCTAAGGAATTAAAAATTAAAGTTACAGATAATACCTAAAGTGTACTCCTTTCCATCTTTCCATCTACGAAATTCCTTTCAAGGAAAGTCGCCAAAAATTAACAAAACCTAAGTTTGGATCAAAATTCTTTGAAGAAATGTCATTACTCTTTAGTAGTCATTAATGAACAAACTAAGATAAGCATCAAGAAATCTCATCTTTTAACCAAAACATGCATTGATATATGAATTAATACACATTTAATTTCAATCTTTCAAAATGACATACAATTTTCAAATTCGCATTTCTTCTTTTAACTTTCGGGTGTTTAATATGATCAAAGTTATTTTTTAGAAAAATAATTTTAACAAGAAAGTCATTTTCTGCTCTTTGGTAATCAAAGAAGTCATTTCCCTTACAACTATATTGAATTTTAACTTAATATTACTTTTGTTAATCAATCTGTTTTACTGTAATATATACTAAAACCAGTAAACTTTTTGAAATAGATACAGAAAGTTAGTAGAAACAGTATGTCAAAATAATATCTGAAAATAATTTCGGAATAAATCGAGCCCACTGAATACACAGTGTGTCCTTAAGAAAATTATTCCCCTCAAGTAGTCGAGGTGTTGGAATATATCATCCCAGGATAAAACGATTTAGCTCACAGGTGTATTGGTACCAAAAACGCCGATGAATAACTAACTACTTGAAGGCTATAAAACATAGTGAAAACTTTGTGCAGAAGAAAAAGAAGATCAGAAATTTTTTTAAGGAAAGATTCTCGGATTCAAAGCATATTTATAGACTTTCTGGCACTTTTATGGAAAAGTTTTTAACCTTTCAGAGACAGCCAGGGTTGTTAGGAATATTTCTGTTTGAAATATTGCGGGATATTGGATTTAAAATAATCTGAGAAAGAAAACGGACCGGACCGGGTCATGGCTTATTCCGGATTGAATTTTCATTAATCACTTAATTAAATTAATTAAATAATTGAAAGAAATTTTGTCCAAAAAGATTAATCAATCAATCTTTGACCGAAGTCGAAGCCGAGCGACGACGACGACGCGAGGCTTGTCTTCTTCTTAACTCTTTAAGAACTAGAAGAAAATCAATTGTATATATACTCATCAAAGTCTTTTCTTCCTCCAATATGGGACAATGTTCCTTTGACGAGGAAAACTCAAATATTTCAATTTCTCTCAATTTTCCATTCACCCTCTTTAAGCTAACTTAAGCTTAAAAAGCCCAACAATTTTTTTACCTAACACTTCGACATAATTAATTATGTTTAATAGTCGAAAATTTCATCAAGATACTCTCCTCTTTGCTAGCATTATTATTATTTTTAATATAATAGTTTTTTCAAAAATATTTTCACTCACCTATCAAACACCTACAAGTAATTTTTAGTAAAAAAACAAAATTCTATAAAACATGACTTTTGTCTTATCAAACACAAAATGACCCTAATAAAGTTTTAAAAAAATCATCTCCATATAGATAATATTGCAGCTTAGAGCCACGATCTACTTTTTGCCAATCAAAATCTGGTGCTTAATTAAACATGCAAAACAATTATTTTTGTTTTTTTCAAGGATAATGCGATAAATTTCAAAAGGGATAATCTTATAAATTTAGATTGACAAAATGACAAGAGCTATATATTCTTCCTTTACCTAACTCCAAACACAAAGATGCACGCAGTTTTTGCTGTGGTATTATGCGTAGGACATTTTGATTCCTCCTTTGACGCTAAATCTATTAGTAAATTAGAAATAGAAAACAACCAGAAGATGTACTAAGAAATATCTTTAAATTGATAAATACTTACTCGCACTAGGTATTTGTACCAAACCGTATCAAGATATGAATAAGTGGTTTAGTGAGGTGATAATATATATTAATTAACCATGATTAAGCATACTATTTTTTTTATACACATCTTATATATTTATTGATTTGATATAAATACCAAGTATACATAATTACTTTTTACCAAATATACCCATGGGCTACTTGATTAATTGGTGATGCAAATAATGACTTCACCTCGACGAGAGTCGACGGAAGTTGGTAGTATTATCTGAATTATGGTCTATCAAGCAACTAATATTCCTTTTTTCTTTTGTAAGGACTTAAGGAGACGGGAGACCTGAATAGTGAATAAAAAAAAAAAAAAAATTTTGGTAAGAGTTGAACCTTACATATTTAGAATACTAGATAGAATTCTATCAGTAAATTACTATTCGACTTTGATGTTACGTTAATGAAAATCATTTAGTAGTTTCTTTCTTCTTCAAAATCATTTCTTGTTTGGATGGTCGTTACCTATTGTACTTTATCGTAATGTTGTTTTAAATATAATGTTTGTTTTGATTGTTACTTAAATTTAATATATTGTATCGTTAAATTCATCGTTACATAGCGATAAAAAGTGTCACTTTAAGGAACGACGGATTTGGTGTGATAGCATTGTTTTCTTGCCTTTTTCTCTCATCTTGCCCTTCCTTATTATTAAATAATTATATTTTATCCATTATCTTACTTTTTATATAATAATTTTACTCTGTATCCTTTTTTTCTTTATAATGTTGCAATTTTTATTCTTCATATTATTAATGCATGACATCATGAAGTGACGCCAAACAATATAATCTATTCAAATGTTGTACTTGTTAACTTGAGCTAGATTGAGTAATAGAAACAACTCATAACACATGCAAGTGAAATTCTCATTAATCAAATTGGAAGAATCTAGAGAGAGAAAGGATGAGCTGGGTACAAACTAGAGAGAAGGGCGATTATGTTCGAGTGAATCTGATTTCCAGATTCACTGTGTTATATAACAACCCTCTCACGTGCCTAACACCCTCATTTACATACACAACTAATGATGACCCAAAAGATCATCACTTGCTTTTAAACTAAATTATGTATTTTCGAGGCTTTGAAAACCACATTTATCATCACCTAGATTTGCATGCAAAGTCCGGGCGCGTAGCCGGAAAGTCTAAATGTAAAAATCTATAAAAAATGATAAGTTTTGACTGTAAAATGAATAAATTTGACTTCGGTCAACGTTTTGGATAAACGGACTCGGACCCGTGACTTGGGCATATGCTCGGAATCGAATTCCGAGGTGCCAAGCCCAAGAAATGAATTTTTTAAAGAAAATTATTTTCTGAAATCGTTTAAAGGAATTTGAAATGAAATTTAATTAGAACATGATGGTTTCGGGCCCGTATTTTAGTTCCGGTGCCCGGTACATGTCTTATATATGATTTCAGACGATCCTGTGAAATTTGGTGAAAAACAGATGTCATTTGACGTGATTCGGACCTAAATTGCAAAAAATGATGTTTTAAGAAATTTGAGAAAATTCTATTTTGAGGTTTAATTCATTGTTATTGAGGTTATTTTGGTGATTTGATCGCACTGTTAAGTTCGTATGATGTCATTGAGTTAATACATATGTTTGGTTAGGAGCCCCGAGGGATCGGGTGTGTTCCGGATGTGTTTCAAGAAGTTTTTGACTTAAGAAAAATTGCAGGTTTTTAGCTGTTGGTATTCTGGTATGCCCTTCTTCGCATTCGCGGGAGAACCCTCGCGAACGCGATGTGTTAATTCTTGCTGAAGGAAATTCCTTCTACGCGAACGCGTAGCACAGGTTGCGAACGCGAGGCATTAGGGGGTTATCCCATCGCGAACGCGGTCCTGGCCACGCGAACGCAAAGGCTTATCGAGCCTGGGAAGGGGGTGGGGCATTTGTCCTACGCGAACGCAACCCATTGGATGCGAACGCGAGCTTGCTTACACGAATGCGAAGGTCTTCAGGCCTGGCTCATCGCAAACGCGGTGAGCCTATCGCGAACGCGTAGAGTAATTTCACCCAGTTATTTTTAAGTCTCAAAAACAGAACACTTACGGGATTTTCATAAAATTTCACAAACTTCATCTTCTTCACACCTCTTCGGCAATTTTTGAAGAACTTTTTCACCATAACCTCTGGGGTAAGTAATCTTTAACTTATTTTCTTCCATTTCTATCAACACCCACTAGATTTCTAGGCCTAAAACATGTGATTAAGGGTAGAAAATTAGGGATTAGGGTAAAGTTAGCGATTTTTAATTATTTATGATTTAGACCTCATTTTGGGGTCGAATTCTGAAACTAATTATATATTCGGGCTCGAGGGTGAATGTGTGATCGAGTTTTGGTCTGAACCTCGTGTTTTGACCAAGCGGGCCCGGGGTCAATTTTTGGATTTTTGGGAAGAATGATAAGAAAGCTGTAATTAAGCATTTGAATTGGATTTTTTAGTATTTATTGATGTTATGAAGTTGATTATAGATATGGTTGATTTGGAGCCGAATCCGAAAGGAAAAGCGGTGTTTAGGGCTTGAGTTAGCCGTGGAAGTTCAAGGTAAGTGTTCGGTCTAACCTTAGCTTGAGGGATTAGGAGTTGAGTCCTATTTGCTATTTGCTTCTTGTTGAGTACGACGTATAGGCATGGTGACAAGTATCTATACATTGGTGTCGAGCATGACCATGAGTTTTAAAATGCAACTTGTTGTGTTCTTAATTAATATTACAGATGTTTTAATTTATGATTCTCAATATTGAGTAAGGATTAAGTTTGTTATTATGGAAATTACTAAGTTGAGTATTGGTGATAGCTGAAATGGTTAGATGTTGGATTAAGATTTGGTTATAGCTGTTTCTCCCTTGCTGGGACGTATATATTTATGCTGTCAATTCCCTTGCTGTGATAGTGTGGTTCATTAGTGATCCCTTGCCGGGACTATTATTATGATTATTGTTGATTGTATATTTGGAACGGGTTGCATGCCGCAACATTTTCATTATATATGGATCGGGTTGCACGCCGCAATATAATTATATATGGATCGGGTTGCATGCCACAACATCATTATATATAGATCGGGTTGCATGCCGCAACACCATTATATATGGATCGGGTTGCACTCAACAACAATGTTATGTTGGATTGGGTTGTACGCCGTAACAAATATTATATTGGATCGGGTTGCACGCCGTAACAGTATATAGATAGATCGGGTTGCACGCCGCAATAGTGTTAAATCACAAGGGATCGGGTTGCGCGCTGCAATAGTAGTATTATTGTATTGTGGTAGATATTGTACCGTCCTTTCATATTTCTATTTAGATTCTCTAGATTGGTATGTTCCCCGAAGCATGTACCCCCTCCCATTTAAACTACTTATTTCTGTTTATTTTCCGTCGTACATTATATAATTGCACAAGTTTATCTGGAGTTTGGTCCTAGCCTCGTCATTACCTCGCTGGGGTTAGGCCAGATACTTACCAGTACACGGGTTCGGTTGTGCTGATTCTACACTCTGCACTCTGTGCAGATATTGGAGCAACATTGGGACAGTAGCTTGGGAGCTAGCCTTCAGTCCATAGAGATTCCGAGCTAGTCCTGCAAGTGTCTGCAGGCCCGATGTCTCTTCTATCGATTATTATATTCTGTTATCACTTGTATCCGAGACAGACTGCGTTTCTTTCTTTCAGACATTTGTATGTAGTAATCATAGACAGTCCGTGAATATTGTGACACCGATTTCTGGGTAGAGACATATATTGGCTTTTTGTATCGATTTTGGTATTACATTTATCTAAGTCTTCCGCTTAATTTCATCTTTTGCTATTATTTAAATATTGGTCACCTGTTATTACAAGTTGTTAAAAAGCATTAAAATGAAAGAGTTAGAATTTTTGTATTTCGTGGCTTGCCTAGCTTCTTCGAGTAGGCGCCATCACGACTCCCGATGGTGGGAAATCGGGGTTCTTAATGCTAATTGAATTTCTACTCTGTTCTTTCGCAGATGTCAAGAACACGCGCTTCCTCATCCACCGCTCAGCAGCCCTATCCCCCAGAAACAGCTCCCACGAGGTGCAGAGGGCGAGGCCAAGGTAGGGGCAGAGCTCAGCCGCGAGAAGAAGCACCAGTGACGGAGCCTCAGGTTGATTTTGATGAGGAGGTTCCGGCCCCAGCAGTTCTGGTGGGCCCAGCTCAGGTCCCAGAGGGGTTTATTGCTACCCTAGTTCTTCAGGATGCTCTGGTCTGACTAGTGGGCCTCATGGAAAGTATCACCCGAGCAAGCTTGCTTTCTGTAGCACCAGCCGTCTTTCAGGCTGGAGGATGGCCCAGACTCCTGCTACTCACACTCCGGAGCAGATAGCTCCCCAGATTCAGACTCCAGTGGTTCAGCCAGTTTGAGTGGTTCAGCCGGGTGTGGTAGCTTAGACCGGTGATGGAGGGCTATGTCTGCCGATGCTTTGTGGAGGATGGATAGGTTCACCAAGCTCTTCATACTACTTTCAGTGGTGCATCTACTGAGGATCCCCAGGATTATCTAGACAACTGCCACGAGGTTCTCAGGAACATGGGGATTGTTGAGACTAATGGGGTCGATTTTGCTACTTTTCGCTTATTTGGATCCTCCAAGACTTGGTGGCGAGATTTCTGTTTCGCTAGACTAGCCGGATCACTAGCCTTGACTTGGGAGCAGTTTACACAGCTATTTCTAGAGAAGTTTCTCCCCATTACTCAGAGAGAGGCCTATCGGAGGCAATTTGAGCATCTCCAACAGTGTTCCATGATGGTTACCCAGTATGAGACTAGATTACTCGACTTGGCTCCCCATGCTCTTGTCATACTTTGTACCGAGAGAGAGAGGGTGAGGAGGTTTATTGACTGTCTTATTCAGCCAATTCATCTTTAGATGGCTAGGGAGGCTGGGAGTGAGATTACTTTTCAGGAGGCGGCCAATGTGGCTAGGAGAGTGGACATGGTTATGTCGCAGGGAGGTGGTCATAGGTCGGATAAGAGGCCCCGTCTTTCAGGTAGATTCAGTGGTACCTCATCTAGAGGCAGGGATTCATATGGTAGAGGCCATCCTCCTAGGACCTTTCAGTCAGCACTTCAAGTTTCTCACGGTGCTTCAGGTGGCTGTGATTCTCACATGCAGTATTCAGATCAGTAGCCCTATCGTGCACTACCAGCTCCTATCATTGCACCGCCACTCTAGAGTTTTTGGGGTGGTCATTCAAGTCGCCAGAGCCAGTCTCAGTTTCCTCAGTCGCAACACTCAGATGGATACTACAAGTGTGGTGAGTATGATCATATTAGGAGGGCTTGTTTGAGGTTGGTGGGTACTCAGTCACAGGAGTAGGGTTCTCGTGATATGGTTCAGGCACCAGGTGTTCCACAGGCAGCCTAGCCAGCTAGAGGTGGGGGTAGAGGTGCTAGAGGTGGAGGTAGAGGATTTAGAGGTGGAGCTCAGATCACTAGAGGTGGAGGCCGGCCAGCTACAGGCCATCCTAGAGATGTAGTTCAGGGTAGTGGGGCCAACCCCAATGTTATGCTCTTCCAACCAGGCCCGAGGCTGAGGCTTCAGATGCGGTTATCATAGGTACTGTTCTGGTTTGTGATAGAGATGCTTCAGTGTTATTTGATCCAGGGTCTACATACTCGTATGTGTCATCTTATTTTGCATCGTTTCTGGTTATGCCTAGTGATTCCCTGAGTGTCCCTGTATATGTGTCTACATCGGTGGGTGATTCTATCGTGGTAGATCGAGTCCATTGTTCTTGTATTGTGGTGATTGGGGGTCTTAAGACTCGTGTAGATTTGTTTCTTCTAGACATGGTCGATTTTGATATTATATTGGGGAGGGACTGGATATCACCTTACCACGCTATCTTGGACTGTTATGCCAAGACTGTGACTTAGCCTTACCGGGTTTGCCTCATTTTGAGTGGAGAGGGACTCCTGATCATTCTACTCGTAGTGTTACCTCTTATGTGAAGGCTCGGTGCATTGTCGAGAAGGGTTGTTTGGCCTATTTGGTGTATGTTTGTGATTCCATTGCTGAGGTTCCATCTATTGATTCTGTGCCTGTTGTTCGTGAGTTCCCTGAGGTATTCCCTTTAGACCTGCCGGTTATGTCACCCGATAAGGATATTAACTTTTGTGTTGATTTGGCTCTGGGAACTCAGCCCATTTCTATCCCGTCGTATCGTATGGCCCCACTTGAGTTGAAAGAGTTGAAGGTGCAGTTGTAAGGCTTGTTTGAGAAGGGTTTCATTAGACCCAGTATTTTACCTTAGGGTGCGCCGATATTATTTGTTAAGAAGAAGCATGGGTCAATGAGAATATGTATTGATTATCCGCAGTTGAACAAGGTTACAATCAAGAATAAGTATCCATTACCGAGGATTGATGATTTGTTTGATCAGCTTTAGGGTGACAATGTATTTTCAAAGATTGATTTGAGATCATGCTACCATCAGTTGAGGATTAGGGCATCCGATGTCCCTAAGACAGCTTTCCGCACTCGGTACGGGCATTATGAACTCTTAGTTATATCATTTGGTTTGACCAATGCCCCAACAACTTTTATGGATTTGATGAACCGAGTGTTTAGGCTTTATCTGGATTCATTCGTGATAGTCTTCATTGATGATATTTTGATATATTCCCGCAGCCAGGAGGAACATGAGCAACATCTCAGAGTGGTTCTTCAGACTCTGATGGATAGTCAGCTATATGCTAAGTTCTCGAAGTGTGAGTTTTGGTTGAGTTCAATTGCATTCCTTGGTCATGTTGTATCAGTAGAGGGTATTCGGGTTGATCCGAAGAAGATTGAAGCAGTCAAGAACTAGCCTAGACCAACATCAGCTATAGAGATTCGGAGTTTCTTGGGATTTGCAGGCTACTATCTTCAGTTCGTGGAGGGGTTTTCATCTATCGCATCCCTGATGACCAGGTTTACCTAGAAGGGTACCCAGTTCAGATGGCCAGATGAGTGTGAGGCAAGCTTTCAAAAGCTCAAGACAGCCCTGACTACGACACCGGTGTTGGTTTTTCCCACAGGTTCAGGGCCTTATACAGTTTATTGTGATGTATCTCGTATTGGGCTTGGTGCAGTATTGATGCAGGATGGAAAGGTCATTTCCTATGCTTCACGTCAGTTGAAGATTCACAAGAAGAACTATCCGGTTCATGATTTGGAGTTGGCAGCCATTGTTCACGCATTGAAGATTTGGAGGCATTATCTGTATGGCATGGCATGTGAGGTGTTCATGGATCACAAGAGTCTTCAGTATTTGTTCAAGCAAAAGGAGTTGAATTTGAGGCAGAAGAGGTGGTTGGAGTTGTTGAAAGACTATAATATCACTATTTTATATCACCCGGAAAAGGCCAATGTGGTGGCCGATGCTTTGAGTAGGAAGTTAGCCAGTATGGGCGGTCTTGGTTATATTCCGGTGGGTGAGAGACCGCTTGCTTTGGATGTTCAGACTTTGGCCAATCGGTTCGTGAGGTTGGATGTTTCTGAGCCAAGCGTGTGTTAGCTTGCATAGTCGCTCGTTCTTCTTTTTTAGATCATATCCATGATCGGCAGTATGATGATCGCCATTTGTGTGTCCTTAGAGACACGGTGCAGTGCGGAGGTGCCAAGCAGGTTACGTTAGATGATGATAGAGTTTTGAAATTGCAGTGTCGAGTTTGTGTGCCTAATGTGGATGGGCTTCGGGAGTTGATTTTAGAGGAGGCCCATAGCTCCCAGTACTCCATTCATCCAGGTGCCGCAAAGATGTACCAGGATTTATGGCAACATTATTGGTGGCGTAGAATGAAGAAGGATATTGTTGCATATGTGGCTCGGTGTTTGAATTGTCAGCAGGTTAAGTACGGGCATTAGAGGCCTGGTGGTTTATTTCAGAGGATTGAGCTTCCTGAGTGGAAGTGGGAGCGGGTCACTATGGATTTCATTCTTGGACTCCCACAGACTCGGAAGAAGTTCGACGCAGTATGGGTCATTATTGATAGGCTGACCAAGTCAGCGCATTTCATTCCTGTGGCAGTCTCCTATTCATCTGAGAGGTTAGCTGAGATCTATATCCGGGAGATTGTTCGTCTTCATGGTGTGCTCCTATGAAGAGTTAGAATTTATGTATTTCGTAGCTTTCCTAGCTTCTTCGAGTAGGCGCCATCATGACTCCTGAGGGTGAGAAATTCGGATCGTGACAACTAACTACCTCAAACTTTCCTCAACTACACTTTGACCCATGATACTCCCTCTCAAGCTGGAGTGTGAAAGACATCAAACAGTACTCCAAGCTTGGAGAGTAGTAGCTGGTGTTGTACTGTTCCCAGGCCCTTGGTCATCAAGTCAGCTAGTTGTTGCTTGGAAGGAATCTAGTTGGTAGTGATCAAGACTGCCTTGATTCTTTCTCTCACAAAGTAACAATCGATCTCTATATATTTTATCCTCTTGTGAAAGATAGGATTTGCTATTATTTGTATCGCAGCTTTGCTGTCATAATGTAGATGTACTGGCTTTTGCACCTACACTCCCAATAATCCTGTCACCCAAATGACTTCTGCAACTACAACTACCATGTTTTTGTATCATGCTTCTGCCGAGCTTCTACTTACTGTTTGTTGTTTCTTAGATTTCCAAGACAACAATGAATCTCCCATATTCACAACATAGCATGTGATTGATCTTCTAGTATTGGGAAAAGTAGTCCAATCTGAGTCACAATAAGCTATGGGTGTATGAGTTTCTCATCTCTTCAAAAATACACCAAGGCCTGGTGAACCTTTGATGTACCTGGCAATCCTCATTGCTGCATTCAAATGAGTTTTGGCCTTTGCATAAATTGGTTCAGAACTTGCAATGCAAAGTGTAGGTTTGGTCTTGTGATTGTCAAATACAACAACTTTCCTATTAGTTTCTGATATGCTGCTATATCTTGCAATTCTGCATCTTTAGTGATTCCCATATGCTTATCATAATCTGCAATTGTTAGCTTGTGATTGAGTTCCTCTGATGTGGAAACAAGTTTACAACCAATAAGACCTACTTCATATAACAATTCTGAAGCATATTTTCTTTGATTAAGAACTATTCCTTCTTTTGACCTCATCACTTCTATACCTAAGAAGTACCTTAGTTCCCCCAAGTCCTTCATCTTGAAGTTACCATGCAAGGAATATTTTGCCCCTTGTATAAGGTCAATATTACTACTTGTAATTAATAAATCATCAGCATACAATAGAATGATTACAATATCAGCCCCTTTTTTCTTAGTGAAAAGAGAATGATCATATGGACTTTGTACATATCCAGCTTGCATGAGAGCAGTAGTTAGTTTTATGTTCCATTGTCTAGAAGCCTGTTTGAGTCCATATAGGGATTTCAACAGCCTACAGAACTTATACTCTCCCTATTATTGCAAACCCCTAGGCATCTCCATATAGACTTCTTCCACCAAATCATCTTGGAGAAATACATTATTAAAGTCCATCTGGAATAATGTACAGTCTTTGGATGTTGGTACTTTCCTAACTGTGACCATTTTTGTCATAGGTGAGAGAGTTTCATGGTAGTCTATCCCTTCCTGTTGAGTGTAACCCTTACTACTAATCTTGCTTTGAATCTATAAACCTCTCCATTTGCTTTACATTTAATCTTTTATACCTATTTTGACCCAACTGTTTGCTTTCCTGGTGGTAAGTATACCACCTCCAAAGTCTGGTTATTATCAAGAGCTTTAACCTCTTGCTTCATTGCCTCAATCCAATTCTTGTCAGTTGCATCTTCCTTGAAGCTTCTAGGTTCAGTGAGAACTAAGAAGGCTTGAAATAAGACTAATATGGGGTAGATATATGTGAATAACCAACATGGTTGGATATAGGATATTTATGACCAACTGCTCCTTTTGTAGGATTTACACAATCCTTCATCCATAGTGGAGGCCTTGTCTTCATCTGAGGCCTATTGGTGGTGCATGATGGAGCACCATCACGTGGCACAATTGCTGGTGCAGGCTGCTCACTAGTTTCAGCAACTACTAGCTCATGCTGCTCACTAGCTTTATCAGTTGATTCAATAACATCTAGAATATGATGATTATGTAATTGAGCATCCACAATATCAACCTCAACATTACCTTCATGGGGTGAGGTATCCGTAAGAGGTGCTAGAGATGTGGGATGAGCATGATGATTAGTGTCAACATTGTCACATGTAGAGGTTTGATCTGGTTGAGGTATTATGAGCTGAGTTATTTGCTAGAGAAATGGTTCACCTTCTTCTACAGTTGCCATTTTGAAAGGGAAGTAGGCTTATCTAAATTTAACATCTCTACTAACAAAAAAGACTGTATCTCCATATCATATAACCTGTATCCCTTCTGAGTTTTAGCATAACCTATAAAGATTGCCTTCCTTGCTCTAGGTGCAAAATTTTCTCCTTTAGGTAGATTGCTTGAATAACATAAACAACCAAAGACCCTTAGATGATCCAACGTGCTAACCTAGCCATATAGTAATTCAAAAGATGTTTTTCCTGCCAATACTGATGAAGGTATTCTGTTGATAAAACATACAACAGTCTTTACACAATCACCCCAAAATTTGAAAGGAACCCCACTCTGAAACTTTAGCTCCCTGGCTACTTCTAAGATGTGTTTGTACTTCCTTTCTACCACTCCATTCTGTTGGGGTGTATAAGGACAACTACTTTGGTGTAAGATTCCAAAAGATGACAACAATTCATCACAATATGTACTGAAGAACTCAATCTCATTATCAGATCTCACAATCTTAACACACACACCATACTGATTCTGAATTAAAGACAGAAAATTCTTCATCACAACACAAACTTCACATTTTGATTGAATCAAACAAGCCCAAATATATTTGCTGAAATCATCAACAATCGTAACAAAATATCTTTTTCTATCATAAGTGGGCACCTTAGAGGGTCCCCAAACATCTAGATGAACAAGTTGAAAAATAGTACTGGACTTAGAATTTGTAACAGGAAATGGCAATCTACATTGTTTAGATAAAGGACATATAGTGAAAGACTCTAATTGTCTAGTGTTTATTCTATCTTGTAGAGATGAAATATGTTGCATAGCTTTCAATGAAGCATGACCTAGCCTGAAGTGCCAAAGTGCACTCTTTGTGTGTTCTTTTGATACTGATCCAGATGCTACTGCTGCACCCCTTTCCTTCAGCACCTATAGACCTCTAGACTCTTACCAATCCCCAATACCTTGCCATTGTAAAGCTCCTATAATAAATAGAAGTCAGGGTAAAATCCAACGAAATATCTAAGGTCCTTTGTTAACTTTGCTATGGATAATAGATTACACTTAAAATATGGCACATATAAGACATCCTTAATGCATTGATCTCCTAAAATTACTGTATCCCATGTGTGTGTTATCTCAGCTCTACTTCATGTTAGCAATTGTACACCTTTTCCTTCCTTTATCTCTTATCCTTTTGTATTGTTCAAAACCTCCTTATTTCAAGTAATGTGGTGTGTTGCTCCAGAGTCTACTATCCACTCTCTTAAAGAAGCACTAGATAATAAAGCAACAATACCTGCCATGTTGATAAAACTCTTACAACTAAATGGTTTTTTCAGCAATCCCACCAGTTGTTTATATTGTTATTCTGTTAGAAGTGTACTTGTGGAAGGCTTCCACCACTGTTGCTTTCTTCTACAACTACATTGCTGACATATGTTCTTTCTCCTGTTCCTTCAGGTTTCCTTTTACTCTTGAAATCAGCCGAATATCCAATAATTTTATAACATCTTTCCTTTAGGTATCCTTTGTATCCACAATGCTCACAGACTAGCCCTGTTTTCTTAGGCTTGAAACTTTGGGTCCTCCCTGCTAATATAGTTAAGGGATCCCTATTTACATCACCAACACCCAAGGATCTTTGACTCTCTTCCTGTGTTACTATGGCATATGACTCATTTACAATGACTAAAGATCTTCTTAGTAGTAAATTTCTCCTCATATTACTATAACTTTTATTTAATCTTATTAAAAATTGCAGTTACCTCTAATTATCTAGATGTTCTATGGATAGCCTAGCTTCTTCACAATCACATGTAGACAAGGGAACTAACACATCTATGTGACGACCCAAAGGGTCATCACCGATTTCCTCTTTCATTCTGCACTTTCGAGGCCTTGAAAACCTCATTTTTACTTGCCTCGATTTACGTGCACAATTCGAGCGCATAGCCAGAAAGCTTATATATGAGTTCTGTGTGAAAAATGGTAAATTTTGATATTAATATGCATAATATTGACTTCGGTCTACATTTTGGGTAAACGGACCCGGAGCAGGACCCGTGATTTGATGGCCCCGGAGGGTCCGTAGAAAAATATGGGACTTGGGCGTGTGCCCGAAATAGAATTCCGAGGCCCCAAGCTCGAGAAATAAATTTTTCTGTGAAATTGTTTTCTGAAATTAATTAAGGAAATTTGGAAATAAAAATTGATTAAAAGACTATAGTATCGGGCTCGTATTTTAGTTCCGACGCCCGGTACAAGTCTTATATATGATTTAAGCACTATCTGTAAAGTTTGGTTGAAAACGGACGTCGTTTGACATGTTTCGGACTATAAGTTCCAAATTTGAAAGTTTATGAAAGTTGAAAGAAAATCATGTGTTTTGAGGCTTGATTCTATGTAAACAATGTTTTTTTGGCGATTTGATCGCACGAGTAAGTCCGTAGGATATTTTTGAGGTTGTGTACATATTTGGTTTGGAGCCCCGAGGGCTCGGGTGAGTTTTGGATAGGCATCGGATTGCATTTTCTCATTTTTAAAAATCTGGTGTTCTCCAGTTCTGCAGGCTTCGCAATTGCGAAGCCAGCACTCGCAAATGCGAGCTCGCAATTGCGAGCATTTTATCGCAAATGCGAGACTTTCCCTGGGCAGCAATCTTCGCAAATGCGAAGTAATTCATCGCAAATGCGATGCCTGCCCATGAGCCCAGCCTTCGCAATTGCGACTGTTTTTCTCGCAAATGCGAACCTTCCACTTTTCTTCAGAGTTCGCAAATGCGAACTAGTCCTCGCATTTCCCAGATTTTGCAAGGTTCGCAATTGCGAACCCAAGTTCGCAATTCCCACATCTGAGGCCTGCATTTTTCATACTTAGACGAATTTTCACCTCATTTCTTCATTCTTTCAAAACACAAACTCCATAGGCGATTTTTCAAGCACAAACCTTCTTCCAAATCATTTGTAAGTCAACTTTTACTTAATTTCTTCAATCTCTAACATCATTAAACATGTTTTTATCTTAAAATCAAGGATTTCCATGGGTGAAAATGGGGATTTTGGGTAGAACCTAGGTTTTCTTAAAATTGGGGATTTGGACCTCAATTTGAGGTCCGATTTCAAAAAAAATCATAGATATGAACTCGTGGAGAAATGGGTAACCGGGTTTTGGTTCGAACCTCGAGTTTTGACCAAGTGGGCCCGGGGGCATTTTGGGAATTTTTGAGTAAAATTTTGGGAAATTCATTTTTAAGCATTCAATTAACTCAATTAGCATTTGTTGATGCATTCAAGTAATTTGTGATGAATTCGAGGGGTAAAGCTATACTAGAGGCTTGAGTGGATTTTTGGAGCATTTGAGGTAAGTTTTGATCTAACTTTGGCTTGAGGGAATAGGACTAGAGTGTTATTAATTGCTAATTGCTAAATGATCAAGTACGGTGTATAGGCATGGAGACGAGTATCTATACACCAGTGTCTAGCATGACCGTGGGTCCTTGTTTGTACTTATTCTGATATTTTTGGGACTCTTCCACGCTAATTGATGAATTCTACATAATCTGAAGAGTATGCGGATTAGTTATGAATTGTGAATTCCTCGGAGCATTGGCTCGAACGATAAAGATACTATTGAGTAAGAAATGAAAGAGATGGAAAGAGATATGATTAACCCCTTGCCGGGATGGTTTGAGTATATTGATTAGTCTCCCTTGCCGGGATTTAGCTGTTAATTGTGTAATTCCCTTTCCGGGACATTTCTTATTATTTGTGTATCCCCTCGCCCCGTTTGGTTGTGATTGCTGTTTAGGTGAGGAAGAGTGATAATACACGAAGGGTCATTCCGTGCCATGTTTGATTATATTTGCATGAAGGGTCATTCCGTGCCATGTTTGATTATATTTGCACGAAGGGTCATTCCGTGCCATGTTTTGATTATATTTGCACGAAGGGTCATTCTGTGCCATGTTTTGATTACATTTGCACAAAGGGTCATTCCGTGCCATATTTTGATTATATTTGCATGAAGGGTCATTCCGTGTCATGTTTTGATTATTTATGCACGAAGGGACATTCCGTGCTCTGATTTGATGATAATTGCACGAAGGATCATTCTGTGCCATAAAATGAGAGTTATGTGAGAGAAAGAACGAAGGGTGATGCCGTGCATTTTATTTGATTGATTTGGTGAGAATGAGAGTAAAAGCACGAAGGTTGATGCCGTGCAATTGTTGATTTTCCTGCTTTTGTTAATTATTGTTATTGCCCTGTTTCTTACTTAAGTTGTTGACTCTGTATCCGGATTGTACTCCCCATGGCATGCTTCCCTCCCCTTTTAACTGTTTAATTTCGGTATTCTTTCCTTTTATTGCACATATATATATATATATATATATATATATATATATATATATATATATATATATATATATATATATATATATATATATATATATTGAACTGCACAGGTTGATTTGGTAGTCCTGTCTAGCCTCGTCACTACTTCGCCGGGGTTAGGCTAGGCACTTACCAGCACATGGGGTAGGTTGTGATGATGCTACACTTCTGTGCTTTTTGCACAGATCACGGTACCGGAGGAGCTTTTGGACCACAGCACTAGTATATTGATCGGGAGCTGCCTTCAGTCCAGGGACTTTCGAGGTAGCCTAGCTGGCATTCGCAGGCCGAAGTCCCTTTCCATATTTTCAGTTTGTTTTCATTGTATCGAGATAGACATTATGTATTTTATATTCAGACTTGTTTGTAGCACTCTTTAGTGGTTCGTGAGATAGCGACTCCAGTCTTGGGTAGAGGAAATATTACACTTCCACATTTTGGCTTTCCAGTTATTTATGTTATAAAAGACTTCTGCTTTTATTTAAAGGTTTATTATTGTTATTACTGTTGTGCTGTTATCGAAAAATGTTTGAATGCTTGGCTTGCCTAGCTCCGACGGTAGGCGCCATCTCGACTCTGGATGGTAGGAAATCTGGGTCGTGACAAGTTGGTATCAGAGCTCTAGGTTACATAGGTCTCGCCACTCACAGACAAACTTGGTAGAGTCTTGAGGGATCGGTACGGAGACATCTGTATTTATCCCCCAGAGGCTACGGAGTTAGGAAAAGTTTCAATTTTGTTCTTTCTTGTCGTGCGATTCTGTTCCTCAAATACTGATTGTCTTTCTGCTCTGTTCTTTCGCAGATGGCGAGAACACGTGCTTCCTCTTCTATCGCGCAGTAGCCCGAGCCCCCAGTAGCAGCTCCTGCGAGGGGTAGAGGCCGAGGCAGGGGCCGAGCTCATCCCCGGGCAGTAGTCCCTGAGGTGGAGCCCTATATTGGCTATGATAAGGAGGTTCCAGCCCCAGCAGCTCCGGTGGGCCCAGCTCAGGTCCCAGGAGGGGTCATGGTCACCCCAGATCTCCAGGATGCTTTAGTCAGATTGGCAGGCTTTATGGAGAGTGTCACTAGAGTGGGTTTGCTGTCAGTAGCACCAGCCATTTCTCAGGCTGGAGGAGGGGTTCAGACTCCTGCTACACGTACCCCAGAGCAGGTAGCTCCCCAGACTCATGTCCCAGTGGTACAGCCAACTGTGATAGCTCAGCTAGGTATTGCAACCCAGACCCACGATGGAGCGGCCATGTCTTCGGATGCTTTGTGGAGACTTGATCGGTTCTCCAAGCTCTTCACCACCACATTCAGTGGTGCTTCATCAGAGGATCCACAGGATTTCCTATTCAGCTGCCATGAGATCCTTAGGACCATGGGTATTGTGGAGACCAACGGGGTCAATTTTTCTACCTTCCGGCTTGCATGATCCGCCAAGACTTGGTGGAGGGACTATTGCCTATCTAGACCAGCAGGGTATCCAGAATTGACATGGGATCAGTTCGCGGAGTTGTTTTTGGAGAAGTTTCTCCCAGTCACTCAGCGGGAGGCACTTCGTAGGCAGTTCGAGCGCCTCCAGCAGGGCTCCATGACAGTCACACAGTATGAGACTCGGTTCATTGATTTGGAACGCCATGCTATTGTTATACTCCTCATAGAGAGAGATAGGGTGCGGAGGTTCATTGATGGATTGATTCAGCCGATCCGTCTCCAGATGGCTATGGAAGCCGATAGTGAGATTTCTTTTTAGGAGGCGGCCAATGCAGCTCGCAGAGTTGAGATGGCCCTTGCACGAGGAGGTGGTCATGTGTCGGATAAGAGGCCTCTTCATTCTGGTAGGTTCAGTGGTACCTCATCTGGAGGTAGGGATTCTTATGGTAGAGGCCATACACCGAGGCCCTTTCAGTCAGCACTCCAAGTTTCGCATGGTACTCCAGGCGGTGGTGGTTCTCAGCAGCATTATTTTGATCAGCAGCCCATCAGTGCACCTCCGCTTCAGAGCTTTCGGGAAGGACATTCAGGTCGACAGGGCCAGCAATCTCAACAGTCGAGGGCTTGTTACGGGTGTGGTGACCCCGATCACATTGTCAGATTTTATCCTCGAGCCTCAGGTAGTTCTCAGCAGCAAGGTCCTCGCACCATGATTCAGGCACCAGGTGATCCACAGCTTGCCTGGCCAGCTAGAGGCGGGGGTAGGGATCATAGAGGTGGAGGTAGGGACGGTAGAGGTGGAGCTTGGACCGGCAGAGGTAGGGTTCAGCCAGTAGCCGATAATCCTAGAGACATGGTTCAGGGAGGTGGGGCCCAGCCCCGGTGTTATGCTTTTCCAGCCAGGCCAGAGGCTGAGTCCTTAGATGCTGTTATTACAGGTACTATTGTGGTTTGTGATAGGGATGCTTCAGTGCTATTTGACCCTGGGTCTACGTATTCATATGTTTCGTCTTATTTTGCATCCTACCTGGCTATGCCTAGTGATGACTTGGGTATTCCTGTCTATGTATCAACACAAGTGGGTGATTCTATAGTGGTTGACCGAGTTCATCGTTCCTGTGTGGTAGTGTTTGAGGATCTTGAGACCCGTGTCGATTTATTGCTTTTAGACATGGTGGATTTCGACATTATATTATGGATGGATTGGTTGTCCCCATATCATGTTGTCTTGGATTGTCACGCCAAGACCGTGACCTTGGCTTTGCCAGATTTACCCCGATTGGAGTGGAGAGGGACCCCAGGACATGCCAACCGCAGTGTTATTTCATATGTTAAGGCTCGAGCATGGTCAAGAATGGGTGTTTAGCTTATCTGGTGTATGTTCGCGACTCCAGCACAGAGGTCCCTTCTATTGACTCTGTTCCTATTGTTCGGGAGTTCCCCGAGGTTTTCCCTTCAGACCTGCCGGGTATGCCGTCCGACAGGGATATTGATTTTTGTATTGATCTGGCCCCAGGCACGCAGCCCATTTCTATTCCATCGTATCACATGGCCCCGCCAGAGTTGAAGGAGTTAAAGGACCAGTTGCAAGATTTTCTAGAGAAGGGTTTTATCAGGCCTAACGTTTCTCCTTGGGGTGAATCGGTATTATTAGTGAAGAAAAAGGATGGATCGATGAGGATGTGCATTGATTACCGGCAATTGAACAAGGTGACGATTAAGAACAAGTACCAACTGTCACACCTCCTTTTTCGCTACTACACCCTGTGAAGGGTATAATAATAGGAGTTTTTTCAATTAAAGGACAATCGAAATAGGATTCGTTTATTAAGAGATTCAGAGTCTCCACTTAGGAGATTTATGGTATCCCAAGTCACTGGTTTGAATCCCGAATTGAGGAAAGGGTTTGACTCTGTATTACAGTCGCGAACCAGAAATTCGAGTAAGGAATTCTGTTAACCCGAGAGAAGGGGTTAGGCACTCCCGAGCTCCGTGGTTCTAGCACGGTCGCTCAACTGCTATAGTTGGCTAAAATCTAATTTTAATACATGTTCAAACCTATAGTGCACTGTTTAGAATTATTTACTGCTTTTAGTCAATTTTTTAAGAAAGTGCACGTCGTTTAAAAAATGTGTTTTCAGATCACGTCACATGAAATGCACCCGGATCCTTGACACATTCTTATTCAACGTTTTGGGATTTGGATTTTGGGTTACATGAAATGCACATCCGTATTTAAGAAGGTAAAATTATTAAAGAGCGTGCCTAAAGTGGCTAGCGTGTTATTATCTTTGCGGGAGGCCGTAAAATTCGCTAAACGGCACGCCCCGGATTCTAAGTATTTTTTAATTAAACATTTAATGAGGGCCCCGCAATTTATGTATTTTTATTTGGCAAGGCTCATCTCATTGTATTATTTAAAGGCAAACCTAAAGCAAACTACAATTTTTCTATTTAAATTTGTCTCTAAAAATCCTAGTTACTTAATATTATAAAATTCGGGCTTTAAGTTCAAGTCCAGATTCAAACAAAAGGGATAAACCTCTTAATTTGAACCCGCTGCTTAACTCGATAATCCAATTTTACAAATTAGTCTTAATGAACTTAAGGGAATTTATCCTCCAGCATATTTGGGCTTCGAACTTAGCCTAGTAAGAAGAAATTTCAATCAGCTTTGATAAGTAATATCCAGCAATAGGCCTGAACTCAGGCCTAAACGAGAGAAGGGGACTATTTGACATTAGGCCCTAGACAGATTTAGGCCCAAGTCTGATTCCCACCGAGGCAGTCACGTTTGGACTTCCAAATAGGCCCAAGTTTCTCTCTCGATTTTATCTTTAACCTTCTAGCCTCAATTCACGACGAATTCAACATCCAACTCACATGAATAATTCAACTCTATGACAATTGCAGCTTATTAGTTTGGGTCGTTCAACAGAATTATTACAATGACTATCCAAACAAGTCAAACTAATTGAATTGATGCATTTTGAAATTAGATCCTAGGGACTTCCAAGTATAGAATAAATCAGTGAAGGAGAAGTGAATCCAACAGCACACTTGATACTACAATTTAGGCCCGTTTTTATACTAATACCAACTCTCAATCGATTTTGAATTTAATTTCATTCTAACAGCTCGACCATTCAATTATTAACACAAGTGCACATCACAGATTCTCGAATCAATTTCCAGTTTCAGGTTATTTTCTAGCTCAAAACGTTTAAACTAAACTAACGAACTAAATTATACTATAGCTAATGCCATTCCAAATTTAACAATCCAAAGGTCCATTACAGTCCTGTTATTACAAATTATAAAATGTTCGAATCACCTAAATCTCTACTACTGCTACCGTGTATCTAACATTCAGATTAACATGACATTAAACAAACTGACATCGAATTAACACAAGTCAGATTTCATCTTCAATTAACCAATACACATTGACTGATTTAATTCCCTCACACATCAACTAGAGCTGGAAAAGTACCTGGAATTTGAATAAAAGCAGAAGAGAAGGAGGTCAATAGCAACAAGGCAACAAGCAACACTCACAATCAGCAGCAACAAAGCAAATTGAAGCCCAAACCAACGCTAACAGAAGCCCAGAAATGAGTAATAGAGAAACAACAACAGCAGAAGGCCAATACACCCTGGTTTGGATCCAAATTGACTTGAAATCACAACCAACAGACCTCTGAAGTTCAACAATCAATACAATAGGAGCAATTGAATCATTTTTCTCTTTCAATTAAGCTAGGATTTGTGCCAATTGAACAGTGTTTCCTAGAGAGTTTGATGTTTTTTTTTTGGTTTTTCTAAAAATCTAAGATCTAAAGAGTTTTTGGATTTTGAATTTTGAATTTCAACTGATAGAAACCTGGAATATATTGGGGGAATTCTAAAGGCTGAAAAAAACTTTCCCCCTTAAGGCACTTAGTCATGCCTTTTATAGGCAAAGATGAGGGCAGCCCTCAATTTTCTGTTTTACACTCTTAGTCCCCCTTTATTATTCAATTTTACCTAAACAGCCCTTTATTTACTGACTTGTGCCTCAAGTTACTACACAAAAGTTATTGAAATCTACACTAAGACCCTTTCTAGAAGGGTCTAGGGTGTTCCTAATTTGTTACTACAAGATTCCTTCTCTTTGAAGTGTCTAAATTACCCCTTTTATTCAACTCGAATTACTAACTAACCTCACTTTTCTCAATCTAGGTCAGATGACCATGGTTAAACACATCAAGGACTAAATATTTTCAGCTATAACCAAATTGATTAAGCTAATTAACACTAACTAATTAAGCTGAGCCTAATAATGAATTAAAACCAATCAGTGAACTGAAGAACCATTGACACAATCAGTAATTAAACTGACCTAAACTAACTCACTAATTCAAAGAAGGCCAAAACAGGATTGATTAAGAACTTATCCAAACAAAAAAGCATTCAACCAATAATTAAACTAAAACCAAAAATAAAAATAAATTAGAATCTAAACGAAGTAAACAAATCAAGCAGAATCAAGCATCAAATCAAAACAGAAGTAGCAAAACAAAAATTAACCTAGACATTAAAACTATGAGAACATAATCGATTCAAATAAGAAATGTAATTCAACAAGGAAGAAAGAACTTAACGACTTGGAATGAACAAACAAAACTAAACCTAGAGCATTTTGAATTAAACATATACCTAAGCTACTGACGAAATTACAGAATAAGGTCATGCTACTCATTATTAGTGAACTAAAAATTCAAATAAACATGAAGAAAAATAAATAAGAACTGACAAGAAAAATACTTGGCCACTGCTTTTAGAAGGAATATTAAACAGAAGAAAAGAAAAACCTAGATTGATTAATCGCGAAAAAATAATGGTCATGGAAGAGAAATAGAAGAAGAAGAACAAAGAAAACTCACTTAAGAGGTCCGAGGGTTCCGCCGCTCCTTATCTTTAAAATTCGACGCCATACAAGACGACTCGGAAGAAAATAGCCAAGGATTTAAGGAGAGGGACATGAGGAGAGTGTATGGTGTAAGATTGACGGCATTTGGTGGTGGCGCCACCGTGCACGGCGGTGGCGACACATAGGGTTTACTAGATTTGAGGGGATTGGGTGATGTTTGAGAAAAACTAGGCTTGGATCTATGATGAAGAGGATGAGAGGAGTATGTGGTGAAATTTTGGGCGTCATTGAAGGTTGGTAGCCGACGGTTCCAGCCGGCCGCGGAAGGCGGAGGAGTGGTGGAGACAGTGGTGTTAGGGGTGGACAACGGTGAGTACGAGGAAGATGGAGGGTTGTCTCTAAAATTATAGAGAAGTTATTACACTTTTATTAAAACGAAGAACTAAATCTGGACCGTTGGATTTGGGAGTATGGACGGTTGAGATTAATTGATGCAAAAAATGGCGTCATTTTGTTATGGGAGGGACTGGACCGGGTAAGGCAGGGTTTGGGCTGGACGGGTATTTGCTCATTTGTTTGGGCTAAGGGTGTTCAATTGTGAACAGCCCACTTTAGGTTCCCTCTCTTCCTTTTAATTATTTTAATTTATTTTCCTCTTTTATTGTAATTTCTTCTTCATTTTTATTTTATTTTATATTTTATATTTTTCTAATTTATTAAGATGCAAAATAAAAATAAAGACCTAATATATTTCCAAAATTAAGCTAATTAATTCCTAAAAATTGATTAAGTCCTATTTAAAAGTAAACTCATGACAAATTCACCAATTAACAATTAAAAATACAAAAATGGACTATTTTTGTTATTTTCTTTATACTTTGTTTTAAACGCAATTTAATTACTAATTAATCCTAAAACAAGAAATTAAATCCCAAATGCTAATGTCAAGTGTCTATTTTTATATTTTTCACATGAATTAAAATACACAAATAAAATTCAAACAATTAACATAAAATGTCACAAAATCCACAAAATTACAAAATAATGAAAGAAATTATTTTATTTGAATTTTTGGAAATAATTCATATAGGGAAAAAATCACGTGCTCACACCCACTGCCGAGGGTTGATGGTTTATTTGTCCAGCTTTAGGTGCGAAGGTGTTTTCCAAGATAGACTTGAGATCTGGCTACCATCAACTGAGGATTAGGGCGTTTGATGTCCCTACGACAACATTCCGCACTCGGTATGGGCATTATGAGTTTTTGGTCATGTCATTTGGGTTGACCAATGCCCCAACAACATTTATGGAGTTGATGAACCGAGTGTTCAGACCTTACTTGGATATGTTCGTGATAGTTTTCATTGATGATATTCTGGTGTACTCCCGCAGCCGGGAGGAGCACGAGCAGCACCTCAGAGTGGTTCTTCAGACTCTCAAGGATAGTCAGTTGTATGCTAAGTTCTCAAAGTGTGAGTTCTGGTTGAGTTCAGTTGCATTTCTGGGTCATGTCGTATCAGCAGAGGGTATTCAGGTGGACCCGAAAAAGATTGAGGCAGTCAAGAATTGGCCTCGACCAGCTTCAGCGACTGAGATTTGGAGTTTCTTGGGGTTAGCAGGTTATTACCACCGGTTCTTGGAGGGATTTTCATCCATAGCATCCCCGATGACCAGGTTGACCCAGAAGGGTACCCAGTTCAGATGGTCGGACAAGTGTGAGGAGAGCTTTCAGAAGCTCAAGACAGCTCTGACTACGGCATCGATATTGGTTTTGCCCACAAGCTCAGGGCCTTATACAGTTTATTGTGATGCTTCCCGTATTAGGCTTGGTACGGTATTGATGCAGGATGGCAGAGTCATTGCTTATGCTTCGAGGCAATTGAATATCCACGAGAAGAATCATCCGGTTCATGATCTAGAGTTGGCAGCCATTGTTTATGCTTTGAAGATTTGGAGGCATTACTTATATGGTGTGACGTGTGAGGTGTACACCGATCACAAGAGTCTGCGGTACTTGTTCAAGCAGAAGGAGTTGAACTTGAGGCCGCGGAGGTGGTTGGAGCTATTGAAGGATTATGATGTTACTATTTTGTACCACCCGGGGAGAGCCAATGTGGTGGCCGATGCATTAAGTAGGAAGTCCGCCAGCATGGATAGTCTTGCTTATGTTCCGGTCAGCCAGAGATCGCTTGCTTTGGATATTCAGGCCTTGGCCAATTGGTTTGTGAGGTTGGACATTTCTGAGCCTAGCAAAGTGTTAGCTTGCACGGTCGCTTGTTCTTCATTATTGGAGCGTATTCGTGATCGGCAGTTTGATAATCCTCATTTGTGTGTCCTGAGAGACACGGTGCAGCGTGGAGGTGCCACAAAAGTGACCTTAGATTATGATGGTGTTTTGAGGTTGCAGGGGCGAGTTTGTGTGCCCAATGTCGATGGGATTCGAGAGTTGATCTTAGCAGAGGCCCATAGTTCTTGGTATTCTATTCACCCGAGCACCGCGAAGATGTACCAGGACTTGTGGCAGCATTATTGGTAGCGTAGGATGAAGAAAGATATTGTTGCATATGTGGCTAGATGTTTGAATTGTCAGCAGTCCAAGTATGAGCATCAGAGGCCTGGTGGTTTGTTTCAGAGGATATAGCTTCCCGAGTGCAAGCGGGAGAGGATTACCATGGATTTCGTTACTAGACTTCCGATGACTCGGAAGAAGTTTGATGCTATTTGGGTCATTGTTGATAGGCTGACTAAGTCAGCGCATTTTATTCCTGTTGCAACCACTTATTCATCGGAGAGGTTAGCTGAGATCTACATCCGAGAGATTGTTCGCCTTCATGGGGTGCCGGCATCTATCTTTTTGGACCGGGGTACGCAGTTTACCTCGTGCTTCTGTAGAGCAGTTCAGCAGGAGTTAGGCACCCATGTTCAGTTGGGCACAGCGTTCCATCCTCAGATGGATGGCCAGTCCGAGAGGACTATTCAGATATTGGAGGATATGCTCCGAGCCTGTGTCATTGATTTTGGAGGCTCGTGGGACCAGTTTTTGCCTTTAGCAGAGTTCGCCTACAACAACAGCTACCAGTCCAGCATTCAGATGGCTCCATATGAGGCGTTGTATGGTAGGCGATGTCGGTCTCCAGTCGGATGGTTTGAGCCGGGAGAGGCTCGGTTATTGGGTACAGATTTAGTTCAGGAGGCCCTGGATAAGGTCAATATCATTCAGGACAAGCTTCGTTCGGCTCAGTTGCGGCAAAAGAGTTATGCGGATCGCAAGGTTCGAGATGTAGCTTTCATGGTTGGTGAGCAAGTATTGCTCTGTGTATCGCCTATGAAGGGCGTGATGAGATTCGGGAAGAAGGGCAAGCTTAGCCCTAGGTTCATTGGCCCATTTGAGATTCTTGATCGTGTGGGAGAGGTGACCTACAGACTTGCCTTTCCACCCAGCTTGCCAGTCGTGCATCCAGTATTTCATGTGTCCATGCTTCGGAGGTATCACGACGATCCATCCCACGTGTTAGATTTCAGAACTATCCAGTTGGATAAGGATCTGTCTTATGAGGAGGAGCCGGTAGCTATTCTAGACCGGCAGGTTCGACAGTTGAGGTCGAAGAGTTTTCCTTCAGTGTGTGTCCAGTGGAGAGGTCAGCCTCCTGAGGCATCGACCTGGGAGTCCGAGTCTGATATGCGGAGTCGTTATCCTCATCTTTTCCCCGACTCAGGTACTTCTTTTTTTTGTCCATTCGAGGACGAACGGTTATTTTAGAGGTGGAGAATGTAACGACCCAAAGGGTCATCACCAGTTTTCTCTTTCATTCCGCACTTCTGAGGCCTTGAAAACCTCATTTGTTTTCATCACAACACAAACTTCACATTTTGATTGAAGCAAACAAGCCCAAATGTATTTGCTGAAATCATCAACAATCGTAACAAAATATCTTTTTCTATCATAAGTGGACACCTTAGAGGGTTCCAAAAGATGACAACAATTCATCACAATATGTACTGAAGAACTCAATCTCATTATCAGATCTCACAATCTTAACACACACACCAAACTGATTCTGAATTAAAGACAGAAAATTCTTCATCACAACACAAACTTCACATTTTGATTGAATCAAACAAGCCCAAATGTATTTGCTGAAATCATCAACAATCGTAACAAAATATCTTTTTCTATCATAAGTGGGCACCTTAGAGGGTCCCCAAACATCTAGATGAATAAGTTGAAAAATAGTATTGGACTTAGAATTTCTAACAGGAAATGGCAATCTACATTGTTTAGCTAAAGGACATATAGTGAAAGACCCTAATTGTCTAGTGTTTATTCTATCTTGTAGAGATGAAATATGTTGCATAGCTTTCAATGAAGCATGACCTAGCCTGAAGTGCCAAAGTGCACTCTGTGTGTGTTCTTTTGATACTGATCCAGAAGGGTGCCCAGTTCAGATAGTCGAAGTACAGATCCATGAACATTCTCATACTTGTATTTACCACATAAAGATTAAAACTGGAAAAAAAGGTTAACTTTTGGACTAAAACTAATAACTGGAAAAAAGAAGAAGAAGAAGAAGAAGAAGAAGAAAAAGAAGAAGAAGAAGAAGACGAAGGAGGAGAAGGAGGAGGAGAAATGAGCTGAATTTGTTTAAAAAGTGAGTACAAGTTAAAAGTTTAAAAAAAAATAGGTATAATTTAAATGAGGATGACCAAATAGGGCGCCTGTGCAATTTTTACTATTCACATTTACTATTCTATATTGGTTTGGCCTTCTTCAGAATCCAAGTCTTATTGTCATTAAGTAACTATTTTATATACTATTCCTAAAATTAAATTAAATATAATTGCCACCTCTTTTGTTTCTTCTCTAGTATTTTTACGCTCCATCAAGAATATTGAAGCAGCAAAAGTGTATCAAGTTATCTATTTATTGAATGATGCTCGATTGTTCTATATTTTATTATCGTGCATCCCAATTTCCTTTTTTTATATTTTTTCTTCGCAAGTATAGATTGTCTTTTTTAGTTATTTAGTAGAGTTTAATATGTTAACTAGGAAATATGATCTCAAGTCTTCAAAAGGCCAAAAGAAAGAAAGCCCGAAACTTTAATACATTCCCAAAAAGGAACCCAGGTCAATAATGTTGCATCTAAAAAAATTAGAAAAATAAATTTCAAAATAAAATTATATAATTTTTTTCTGTAATAAAAAGCTTAGGGCACCTCATTCAAATTTGGCTTTAGGTCACAAATATCATTGATCCCTCCTATATGGTAATGGTAGTAGTAGACTAAGTGGTGGTAAAAGGTCATATTTGCAGGAATCTTTTAAGTAGATAATATTTTAACGATTTTAAGACTTTGTACATGATCTAAAAAGTTGCTCCTCTGTTTCATAATATATGAGGTAGTTTCACTCGGCACGAAGTTTAAGAAAAAAGAAGAAGACTTTTAAAATTTGTGGTCTTAAAAACTTAAGGGGTAAAAAGTTTGTGGGGCCATGACATTTGTGTGGCTATAAAAGCTTCCCATTAAGGATAAAAGTGCAAAATGAAATAGTTTAAAGTTGAATTATTTCCAAATTTAGAAATGTGCCATTTATTTTGGAACAGACTAAAAAGGAAAGTATCTCATTTAATATAAGACTGAGGGAGTATTTTTAGTTGGAGGTAGTGAAAAAAAAAACTAGACTAGAGAGTTCTAAATATTTCAAATTCAGACTCATTAAATAAAAACAAATGAGATCTTATGTCAATGCAGTAAAAGTTTCAATATCTTAGAAAAACTTTCAAATATAAAAATTCAATAAGTCCTATAAGTTTATTTTTAAATAGTGATACTGGGAAAAAAATAATAGTTCAAATTAGATTAGCCTTCTTATTATTTGCTAAATCAAAGAGACTTCTCATCTACTTATCGACAACCAAACCCCTTTTTTATGTAAGAATGTAATGACTATTCCAATTGCATTTCCGATCGGAGGAAGTAAAAGTGTTAAAAATATGTTTTGGGTTCTTACATTTGTAACTTTCTAGATGTTTTGGCCCGTTAAAACACATGGATACAACTTCGATAGACGTATGTGAAATGTCATTACTCATTAAGCACCAGACAAATATAATATTTATCTCTTTTCCTTCAACTTTTTTAATCTTCTCTTTGCTTATCCAAATCATAGTAAGTTCATCAAGAAATCTGTATAACGTAGTGTAAGCGACTACTCTTAAATGTGTATAACACAATTCACTAAAGTAGATTTTTCAAAAAAATATTTTTCTTATTAATAGAAATTAGAAGTCCACGGGAATCAGATTCTCTATCTCTTTCAACAATAAATAAGCGGAAAGTAAAACCAAACAGTATAGGGAACCAAATTCTCTATCTGTTTCCACTAAGTAAGTGGAAAGTAAAAGACACACGATATTTACGTGAAAAATTCCTTGCTTAACAGATTAAAAACCACGACCTACCCTAATAGGATTTCAACTCCACTAAACCAAGAAAACTTTATATTGCAACCTATTTCAATCGAGGAATTAAAATCTTAATACATCACCCCTTACAATAACTCTTTGTAAGCCATTTGCAATAACTCTATTATAAAGCAACGAAGCTTGACTAACTCTAGTAAAAAACAAAATCAAATAATGGTTGAAATCTGTCCTACAAAGACACATCTTAAAAGTAGTGTAGGATTACAAATGAAGAACAAAATAACAAACACTCAACAAGTTAACGACTTAAGATATCTTCAATATGGGGATCTGGTCATTGAGGTTGTATCAACTTTGTTCTTGAGAGAGCTGTCACGACCCAAAAACTAATCATGTCGTGATGGCGCCTATCGTGGTACAAGGCAAGCCGACATTATTAAAACAAAATGATATTTTCATTTCAAAGATAATTCCAAAGCTATTTAATATAAAACCTTCACAAAGGAGTTCAAATCAAAACAAAAGTGCGGAAAAGAAAACCTGACATCGGGTGTCACTAAGTCATGAGCAACTACTACAAACTGTTCTGAAAATAGCAAGACTAACACAGTCTGAGAATAACCAAAATATACTAAAAGGAAGATAAAGAAGGAGAAAAACAGGATTGCAATCGCCAGGCATCTACCTCGCTATCTCCGACGATCCGCTACTGAGTAAATCAACAACCGCTACCGTGGCCAGAGATATCTGGATCTACACACAAGGTGCAGGAGGTAACGTGAGTATACCAACTCAGTAAATAATAAGTCCAAGCAATGGACTGATAGTTAGTGATGAACTTAACCTCAACAGGTAACAAATAAACTGTGCAGAAAAGTAGGCATGCTTTCAATTCAAGTATTCAGCTAGAGTAGTAAAGTAAATACAGATCTGGACAATATGAAGTATAAACTCAACTAATCTCTACGTGTCAATGCACAGAATGTAGGGGAAATGTACCATGTACCTCCACTCTCAAGTGCCCAAGTACTATATATGACCATACGGCCCAGGGAAACTCCATCCCAGAATATATACACATCACTGACAACCGTCACTCGGTACCGAGGAAGGCCATTCTAGCCTTGTGGAGAAGATTCATCTCCAGGTATAAATGCTTCGTACAAGATCCATGTCTAGGGAAGATCCATCCCTCAATAAAATCAACTGCACTCACTAGGTGTGTTACAGAATCCAGAGGGGCTCCTACAGCCCAAGCGCTATCATAATCATCAACACAAGTGCTGCGGCGTGCAGCCCGATCCTATAACTGTCACTCATAATCAGGCTCTCGGCCTTACTCAGTCATCACTCTCCAATATCACACACGGGCTCACAATGCCATAAAAACTATCCCGGAACAATGGTATGATGTGCCAATAAATAACAACTGAGACTGAGACATGATATGAAATGCATGAATAAGATTGAGTACAGAATATCAATGAAACTAGTGAGATGATAGCAAGAAACGACCACTCGGGTCCCAACATTATTGGCGTAAAAGCCCTAACATGATATCTAGCATGTTTTACTGCTCATTTACTTAATCGTATGATAGAAACACGAATATTAGGAAGAAAGAGTCACTAAACGGTGCCATGGAATGAACCAGGTCCCGATTCTCATGGTGCACGCCCGCACGCCCGTCATTTGGCATGAGCTTCACCTCAATACTAATCACATAACACATAGTTTGGGGTTTCGAACCCTCAGAACTAAGTTTGGAAGCATTACTTACCTCAAACGAAGCCAAAATCCTATTCCATGATGCCCCTGCCTCTCGAATCGGCCTCCAAACGTCCCGAATCTAGTCAAATGTAGTACGATGCCATCAATATAGGCCAACGAACCAATTCCACAAGGCAATTTACTTAATTGGACACAAATCCCGTAATTCACCCAAACCCGACCCCGGGCCCTCATCTCGGAATCCGACAAAAATCACAAAACTCGAAAGCCTATTCACTCACGAGTCCATAGAAAAATTCATCAAAATACGACTCCATTGGTATCTCAAATCCTCAAATCAAACTCTCCAAAATCCCAACACTCCTAATTCAACTAATTAATTAATAAAACAATGGGAAAACACCATAAATAAGAGTACTAGGGCTCAACTAACTTACCTCACTTAAAAAACCTTGAATCTCCCTTGAAAATCACTCCAAAATTTCCAAAACCATCTTAAAAATGGTGGAAATGAGCAAAATTCATGAAGTCTTCAATTTATAGTTTCTGCTCAGCAGAACCGCATCTGCATTAAAATACACGCTTCTGTGATGCCACACTTGCGGAACTACGGATCCCGCTTACTCCCTCAAAATTCTCATCTGCAGTCAAAATATTACAACTGTGGTGTGCACCTACGGGCCATGCCCGCTTCTGCGATCCTCCATCCTCACGCGTCTTTCCGCACCTATGATCCAACACCGTCTTTGCGATCTCGTAGGTGCGCTCCGAATCTCACACATGCGTTTCCAGTTGAGACCACTCCTGCCTGCATCTGTGAGCCTCTCTTCACTTCTGCGGTCCGCACCTGCGGTCTCCCCACCGCAGGTGCGAAAACACAAGAACCAGACCACTTCAGCCATCCTTAAAACTTCAATCTTGTTCTGATAACCACCCGAAATCAACCTGATGTCATGGGGACCTCAACCAAACATACCAACATGTCCCATAACATCATACGAACTTATTGCAATCACCAAATCACCTCAAACAACATCAAAAACACGAATTACCCTTGGATTCAAGCCTAAGAACTTCTAAACTTCCAAATTCCATGATCGATGCCGAAACCTATCAAATCACACCAGAATGAACTCAAATTTTGCACAGAAGTCAGAAATGACACCACGAACCTACTCCAACTTCTGGAATCCCACTCCGACCCTTATATCAAAATTTCCACTGCTGACAAAAATTGCCAAAATTTCAACTTTTGCCAATTCATGCCTAAATCTACCACGGACCTATAAATAACATTCCGGATGCGCTCCTAAGTCCAAAATCACCTAACGAATCTAACAGAACCATTAAAATTCAAATCCAAGGTCGTTTACACATAAGTTAACATCCGATCAACTTTCCCAACTTAAGCTTCCAAATAAAAGACTAAGCATCACAATTTACTCCAAAACCACTACGGACACAAACCAACTAACTTAGTAAGTTAAAATATAGTTGAAGAACACAAAAAAAGTAAGAAAAAGGGGAATGAGGCTATAAATCTCAAAACGATCGGTCGGGTCGTTACATCCTCCCCCTCTTAAACAAACGTTCATCCTTGAATATGTCTAGAAATATACTTGAAGCCTCAAATAGGTGTGGATATCTGCTCCGCATCTCCGCTCGGTCTCCCAAGTAGCCTCCTCCACGGGCTGACCTATCCAATGCAATTTTACTGAGCATAGAAAATGAAATACTAGATACACACCCGGCAAGCTAGGTGACAAAGCAAGCTCATAAACCACCTCCCCAATCCTCCAAAGCACCTCAAAAGGCCCAATGAATCGAGGGCTCGACTTGCGCTTCTTCCCAAATATCATAACACCCTTTATGGGTGATACCTTCAGTAGAACCTTCTCTTCAACCATATAAGACACATGACAAACCTTTCTATTAGCATAACTCTTTTGACGTGACTGCGTTGTATGAATCCATTCCTGAATCAGTCTCACCTTGTCCAAAACATCCTGTACTAAGTCTATACCCAAAATCCTATCCTCGACCAACTCAAACCAACCAACTATAGATCTACATCGTCTCCTATATAAAGCATCATATAGATCCATCTGAATACTCGGCTGATAAATGTTGTTGTAAGCAAACTCTACGAGTGGCAAAAATTGGTCCCATGAACCCTCAAAATCTACGACACAAGCACGTAACATTTCCTCCAATATCTGAATAGTGCGCTCTAACTGCCCGTCAGTCTGAGGATGAAATGTTGTGCTCAACTCAACCTGAGTGCCCAACTCTAGCTGCACGGCTCTCTAAAACTGTGATGTTAACTACGTGCCTCTATCTGAAATGATGGAAATTGGCACTCCATGAAGGCGAACAATCTCTCTGATGTAAATCTCAGCCAACTACTCTGAAGAATAAGTAGTACACATAGGAATAAAGTGCACAGCTTTGGTCAGCCGATCCACAATCACCCAAAGAGCATCGAACTTTCTCAAAGTCCGTGGGAGTCCAACTATGAAATCCATGGTGATCCGCTCCCATTTCCACTCTGGAATCTTTATCTGCTAAAGCAAGCCACCCGGTCTCATAATTCACCTACTGACAATTGGGACACCGAGCTAACCCAACAATATTTTTCTTTATTCTCCTCCACCAATAGTGCTGCCACAAATCCTGATATGTCTTCGCGACACCCAGATAAAAGTGCAGAAATAAAACCCAACATCAGGGTGTCACTAAGTCATGATCAACTACTACAAACTGCTCTGAAAATAGCAAGACTAACATAGTCTGAGAATAACCAAAATACACTAAAGGGAAGATAAAGAAGGAGAAAAGCAGGATTGCGATCGCAGGCAGCTACCTCGCTATCTCCGATGATCCGCAACTGAGCAAATCAACTACTGCTACGTGGCCAAAGATACCTAAATATGCACACAAGGTGCTAGAGGATAACGTGAGTATACAATCTCAGTAAGTAACTGTCACGACCCAAAATTCACTAAGGGTCGTGGTGGCGCCGCACACTGCTGTCAGGCCAGCCAAGTCAAATACTAAATTAAATCTCGTATAACACTTTTGAAATACAGGATTTTTTTCCTTCATTATTTAGAAATTTTAAAGAATATATTTTCGAATCGAATTTAAAAGCTAAGCAATTAATACAATACTTCGAACCATCCCAGAACCCGAAGTCACAAGTGCATGAGCATCTACTGACAATAGAAATAACATACAACATCCGTCCGGAATACAATGGACAGAAAGTAAATACAGTACAAGGATGGGACTACTCTAGCTGCGGTCGTCTCGAATGATGCAACTCACCTAGTCCCAACTTCATCCATGCTGCTACGCCCAATAGGCTGCTAGAGGTGTATATATATACCTGTGCAACAAAAATGCACATAAGTGTAGTATGAGTACGTAATCAACGTGTACTCAGTGAGTGTCCTGCCTAATCCCGAAGCGGTAGAGACGAGATGGTCAACTTTGACACACTCTAATGGTCCAACGGTTATTTATTCTCAATATACATATCAATAGTGGATTTATTATCTAACATAATTTTTATCCAAATAGAGGAAACAAGTAAACACGTAATTCCTTCATAGGAAATTTCCAAGGTTTCTTTTCATTATTAACAATATGATCTCGAGCCATAGTGAGGCATGTAACAGCTTAAATAAATCCAGGCAGCAATATAAGCATGCGCAAATCATACCGAGGAGACGGCCCGATCCAACAGAAATAAATGTGAACTTGCCGAGGGTCGACGGCGCGCCTATAGATGCATCTATTAATATGTGTTCGGCCCGGTCCAAAATAAATACACACAGACAGATAATCAGTCAAGAATTCAATGTGGAGCAATTATCCAAGAAGGGCCAATTCTCTTTAATAATTTGAGAAAGTGAAGCTTAAGTCTCTTTAGAAATCCATTTATTAATTTAATATGATTTATTACCCCGCTCGCGAATCATTCATGCGATGCGGGTACACGTAAAGTACAAGTTCAGATAACCAAATTAGAATTTTATCAGGGAATGATTATCCAAATAAGCCAATTCTCTATTTAACAATTCAGGAATGATGTTTAATCTCTTTTAAATTTGTTTACTAATCCAGGGTGGTTTAAACAATTCATGTCATCGATGGTTTCATAACTAATTCAAGTATAACATGCTGATGGGTCCTAACTACCCGGACATTAGCATAATAGTAGCTACGCACGGACTCTCGTCACTTCGTGCGTACGTAGCCCCCACAATTAGGAGCACTTTCATTCACTTTACCTATGGGGTAAATTACCCTCACAAGATTAGAAAGAAGACTCACCTCGCCCGAAGATCCATAACCGGCCCTCTACATCCTTCCGAAAGCTCGAACCAATGCAAAAAGCTCCAGACCTAGCCAACGGTCATTCAAACACATTAATATATGCTTAATTAAACTCTACAACTCAATTTGTAATAATTCCTAACCTCGAACGAAAAGTTGACCAAAATGCCCTCGGGTCCATGTACCTGAAATCCGAAATATTTCGAAGATAAAGGTTACCCATGACCTTAGGAACTCAAATATATAATTTCCTCCTAGTTCCATACTCAAAATCTGGGCTAAAATCCAAGAACACAATATTTCTAGGTCTCCCTCTAACCCTCCATTTTCTACCCATTATCATACAAAAATCCATACACATAATCAATGTATTTAACTCATAATAGGTAGGGATTGTCACACCTCCTTTTGGCGCTACCCCCATCCCGCGAGGGGCGTGGTAGAAGGAGTTTTTCCAATTAAAGGACAATCGAAATGGGATTTATTTATTTAATTCAGAGTCGCCAC
>MU692717.1:23088-57066 GCA_026770625.1 Nicotiana glauca
GAAAATATTCTTCACGCGCCCATAACTCGGGGCTACACAACAGATCACAATAGGAAACGAACCACTTAACAGTTCATCTATTATCCCGCAGACACCATCGTCACTACCAAGACATATAATAACATCTCATCACATGAATATCAAACCGTCATTCCGGCTAATAGAGACAATACCGAACATATAAGTTCAAAACACTTGCTCACACGATCAGCACCTCAGTGCTCAAGCCATAGGCAAGATCCGGCCTCAAGTCCTCCAGACTGGCCCAACATCGAACTCACGGGATCACATCTCTCGCCTCGATCGGGGAATCACAATTCATCAGGGCACTTATAATACCGAGCGCTCATGTGCGCATACGGACGTGTGGAAGGAATTTCAAGAGTTACATCTCAAGCTGAATCAAGTATGCACGATAAGAATTCCAAGAAAGTGAAGTTTTCCTAAAGGTTCTGCAGCCTCTCGAGGATAAATACAGACGTCTTCATACCGATCCGCGAGACTCTACTAAACGGATCATGACTCATGAGGCCTAGTAACCTAAGCTCTGATACCAACTTGTCACGACCCCAATCCCGGTCGTGATGGCACCCAACACAATTGCTAGTCAAGCCCGACCATTTATACTCTCAACCCGAGCATGAAGCTCAAAACCAGTTATTTGAATATCATTAATAACAATGAAACTAAAAGATTATGCTGAATATCACTATAACACAGAATATACTCCCAAAGACCTGGGGGTCATGAGTCTAGAGCCTCTAACAATACAGTGTGACAAGACTCCAAATAATACAATGTCTCAAAACAGCGGAAAGATAATTAAAAAGATAGGGGAGGAGTCGGGTCCTGCGGACATCAGGCAGCTACCTCGACAACTCCGGACAAACTCTGAAATCAGCAAAAGCTCAACTAAACTCCCGGGATACCTGGATCTGCACACATGGTGCAGGGAGTAAAGTGAGTACTTCCAACTCAGTAATAATAGACATATATAATGACTGAAAGTAAGAAATCTCGAGATACAACAATGCAAAGCTATAAACAATACTCCTACACATTTAACAGTGTAATAACAACAATTAATGATAGATATCACAGGCAGGTATAGATGTATGAATGCAATGCAATGCACATGACCGTTGCGGCGTACATCCCGATCCATTTAGGTACCCGTGCTCACTGTGGGGGTTCAGACTCCGGAGGGGCTCCTACAGCCCAAGCACAATATCATCGTAACATTCGCTGTGGCGTACAGCCCGATCCACAATCAGCCCAATAATACGCTTGCAGGCCACACAGGCACAATCAAGTTTACCATTTTCAGTTCCAATTATCAAGAATTATTATTAGGTGGTTAAAACCTTAAAATTTTACTAGCCAATTCGAGATAATATTTAACTCAGGTCTGATATCATGAAAACATGCTATACTTCATGGAAACAGTGATAATAATCCCTACGGGATCCAAGTAATCGGCACGCAGCCCAAATATGTTCATAGCAATCCAAGTAGGATGTTTACCAATCAATTTCTAGTCAATGCACATTATGAACATCACTCGGATGGACTAAGCCATAGTCCTCCAATCACAAACGACCCCGCACTCACCGTAGAGTACGTGTCTCGCCTCAATATAGTGTCACAGTGTGATATACCGGGGTTTCAAACCCTCAGGTCATCATCTACATCTATTACTCACCTCAAGTCGGCCACAAAACTAGTCCGCCATGCCTTTTCCTCTCGAATCCGCCTCCTTGCGCGTCAAATCTAGTCAAAACCACAACGAATACATCACAATAGGCTAATGGAACATAACCTAATTGAAATTACTCAAAAAATACTTAAAAACACGAAGTTGGCAAAACCCGAGCCCCGGGCCTACTTCTCGAAAAATTCCAAAATTTACATCACTGGATTCCTTGTCTCGCCACGAGTTCGTACATATAAATTTTATCAAAATCGGAGTTCAAATTCTCCTTCAAAATCCAATTTCTCATTAAGAAAACACAAGCCCTAGTTCTTCCCTTTTTACTCAAATTCCATGAATTTAGGTGTTGAAATCATAGTTAGATGACGTTTCTAGGCCATAGGACTTACCTCCAATCAATACCCGTCGAAAACCCTCTTCAAGTCTACCAAAAAGCTCTTGAGGCGGAGTAAAAATGGTAGAAAAGTGATATGGGTCGCGGATGAAATAACACTTAAAATCATTCTGTCCACAGCAAATTTCGCTTCTGCGGTCCCGCTTCCGCTTATGCGGGACCGCTTATGCGGCCAAAAATCCGCTTATGCGGTTCTTACTTAAAAACCCAACATCCGCTTTTGCGGTTTATAGTTTGCTTCTGCTAACTCGCATTTGCGAAAATGTTCCGCTTTTGTGGAACCACTCCACCAAGCCAAGAACCGCTTCTACGATCCTCCACTCGCTCCTGCGGAACCGCTTCTGCGGTCCATTTTCCGCAAAAGCGGAAATACCAGCTGACAGAAAAGCTGAACCTGCAACACACCCCGAAACTCTTGTTTAGCCACCCAAAATCACACCGAGGCCCGCGGGACCTCAACCAAAAGCACCAACATAACCCATAACATCATTCAAACTTGTTCCAATCATCAAAACACATCAAACAACGCTAAAACCATCAATTCATATCGGATTCAAGCCTAAGTTTCTTCAAAATTTCCGAAATGCGCATTCGATCAAAAACCCGACCAAATGATGTCCGAATGACCTGAAAATTTGCATACATATCCAAAATCACGTAACAGAGCTGTTGCAACTCTCAGAATTCCATTCCGACCCTCGGATCAAATCTCACCTATCCTCCGAAATTCGCCAAAATTCCAACTTCGCCAATTCAAGCCTAATTCTACACCGGAACTCCAAATTAAATTTCGATTTCACTCCTAAGTCACAAATTATCCCCCGAAGCTAACCAAATCACCGGAATTCACATCCGAGCCTTCTAACTATATAGTCAACTTCCGGTTGACTTTTCCAAAACAAGCTTCCTTCTAAGTGGCTAAGTGCCTTATTTCCAACTAAAACCAACTCAATTCTATCTGATTCATTCAAATACTGATATTGAAGCATATAACAACATAATATGGGGAAAACGGGGCGGTAACACACGTGACAACGGGCCGAGTCATCACAGTTCGATTCGAACGATACTACCATGGTATTTGGGACGAGGGTGGTCTGGTGGGTAATTGGGGTGAGTTTGGGGTTCATTGGATGAATTGGGGTTGCTCGAATCTTCAATTGAAGATTTGAGACGGTTAGTGATGATTCGAGCTAAACGGGTAAGGGATTCGTTTTGAGGGGGTCAAGGTGCACTAGGGGTGTTAGTATGGCGGCTGTTGGACGTCCGGCCGCCGGGTTTACGGTGGAGGTAGGTAGGGGCGGCGCTAGGGTTTTACGGGGGCGTCTCTGAGGTAACTGAGAGAGACGAAGGGGTTTGGCTATGGGGGGTGGGTAATGATTTTAGGTTTATATAGTAGAGTGGATGTTTGATCCTGGCCGTTGGATCAACCACGATCAATGGCCTGGATCATTTTACCAAAGAGAAACGACGCTGTTTGGTCTAAGTTGGGGGGTCGGTGGGAATCGGGTAACAGGTCGGGTAAGAGAATGGATATGAGAGGGTTGATCTTGGCCGTTGATCAATTTGAGATCAACGGCCCAGATCAAATATGACCAAAACGGCGCCGTTTAGACAACCTGGAGATGGACCGGACCTGGTCGATTTTGGGCCTGATATTGGTTTAGAAAAATGATGGCCCAGTCCGATTTGTTCTATATTTCAATTGCTCTTGCTTTTTTCTTTCATTTTCTTTTTTAATTCCTAAATACCAAAATTCCTATATTAATTTGCAAGAATCAAAATTAACTTAAAAAGATATTAATCAATCCTTAATAATAATTAACACACAAGGTTAAACATTAATTAAAATTAAAACACACATTTGTACATTAAATGACAAAAATACAACAAATACATATTTTTGTTATTTTCTTTCTTTTAAAAACAAAACATGGTTCAGTTAAATCCTAAGTGCACAATTAAATCCTAAATGTGCATGCAACATAATTTTTTTGTATTTTTAATTAATTAAAACAAGAGAAATATTTACGGACAAAGCACAAATAATTATCCAAAAAGTGTCAAGCAAATTCTCAAAATTGTACACAGAGGAAATTTGTTTTATTTTTTATTTCTTTTGGAGTAGTTTTCGTGAAGCAAAAATCACGTGCTCACAGCTGAAGATAAAGTGAGTGGATACGAGCGATTTTTGCCCGTTTGACTACTCTGTGTGAAGCATTTTTTAAAGATTTAACCGAATCTTTGCTTCAAAGGTTTCCTACATATCCATGGCTAAAAGGGAATCAGGTTAATGTAGTTCGGGAAGTTTTGGTAGCTGGGACCGCAATTTGCTATTACTGTTGCTGCATGCTGTTATTAATCCTTTCCGACCTCCTTATTACACCATTGCTAAAAAGAAAACAAGAAGCTAGACTAAACTAAGGATTACAAGATCTTATCTATCTCCGACTTGCTCTTGTTGCCTTGCTTTCTTATTTGTGTAGTGGATTTTATGCTGGGGGTATTTTGTTGTAACCATCCGCATTACTGCCTTCTGACTTGAACTTGAAATGTATTTCTCTGTTCTACAGGCGGGTTCCTGACTTCAGCAGCAATTTAAGATAATGCAGCCTCCATTCTCCAGGCGGGCTCCTGACTTCAACTGCAACTTTAAAATATGATTCAGCCTCCATTCTCTAGGCGGGCTCCTGACTTCATTAACAACTTAAAATACAACAACCTCCATTCTACAGGCGGGCTCCTGACTTCATCAACAACTTAAAATTTAACAACCTCCACTTTACAGGCGGGCTCCTGACTTCATCAACAACTTTAAAATAACACCTCCATTCTAAAGGCGGGCTCCTGACTTCTTCAACTTAAAATATAATAACCTCCATTCTACAGGCGGGCTCCTGACTTCATCAACAACTTAAAATTTAACAACCTCCATTCCCCAGGCGGGCTCCTGACTTCTTCAACTTAAAACATAACAACCTCCATTCTACTGACGGGCTCCTGACTTCTTCAACTTTAAATTTAACAACCTCTGTTCTACAAACGGGCTCCTGACTTCATTAACAACTTAAAATACAACAACCTCCATTCTACAGGCGGGCTCCTGACTTCATCAACAACTTAAAATTTAACAACCTCCACTCTACAGGCGGGCTCCTAACTTCATCAACAACTTTAAAATAACACCTCCATTCTACAGGCGGGCTCCTGACTTCTTCAACTTAAAATATAATAACCTCCATTCTACAGGCGGGCTCCTAACTTCATCAACAACTTAAAATTTAACAACCTCCATTCTCCAGGTGGGCTCCTGACTTCTTCAACTTAAAATATAACAACCTCCATTCTACAAGCGGGCTCCTGACTTCTTCAACTTTAAATATAACAACCTCCGTTCTACAAGCGGGCTCCTGACTTCTTCAACTTCAAATATAACAACCTCCGTTCTACAGGCGGGCTCCTGACTTCTCCAACTTAAAATATAAAAAACTCCGTTCTACATGCGGGCTCCTGACTTCTTCAACTTCAAATATAACAACCTCCGTTCTACAAGCGGGCTCCTGACTTCTTCAACTTTAAATATAACAACCTCCGTTCTACAGGCGGGCTCCTGACTTCTTCAACTTCAAATATAACAACCTCCGTTCTACAGGCGGGCTCCTGACTTCTCCAACTTAAAACATAACAACCTTCGTTCTACAGGCGGGCTCCTGACTTCTCCAACTTAAAATATAACATCCTCTGTTCTACAGGCGGGCTCCTGACTTCTTCAATCTTAAAATATAACGACCTCCGTTCTACAGGCGGGCTCCTGACTTCTTCAACTTAAAATTTAACGACCTCCGTTCTACAGGCGGGCTCCTGACTTCATCAATAACTTAAAATTTAACAACCTCCATTCTCCAGGTGGGCTCCTGACTTCTTCAACTTCAAATATAACAACCTCCGTTCTACAGGCGGGCTCCTGACTTCTTCAGCTTTAAATATAACAACCTCCGTTCTCCAGGCGGGCTCCTGACTTCTTCAACTTCAAATATAATAACCTCCGTTCTACAGGCGGGCTCCTGACTTCTTCAACTTTAAATATAACAACCTCCATTCTACAGGCGGGCTCCTGACTTCTTTAACTTCAAATATAACAACCTCCGTTCTACAGGCGGGCTCTTGACTTCTTCGACTTTAAATATAACAACCTCCGTTCTACAGGCGGGCTCCTGACTTCTTCAACTTCAAATATAACAACCTCCGTTCTACAGGCGGGCTCCTGACTTCAACAACTTAAAATAATAACGCCTCCATTCTCCAGGCGGGATCTTGATTTTATTAACAACTAAAAATGATAACGCCTCCATTTTCCAAGAGGGCTCTTGACTTCAACAACTTAAAATGATAACGCCTCCATTCTCCAGGCGGGCTCCTGACTTCAACAACTAAAAATGATAACGCCTCCATTCTCCAGGCGGGCTCCTGACTTCAACAACTAAAAATGATAACGCCTCCATTCTCCAGGCAGGCTCCTGACTTCAACAACTAAAAACGATAATGCCTCCATTCTCCAGGCGGGCTCCTGACTTCAACAACTTAAACTGATAACGCCTCCATTCTCCAGGCAGGCTCCTGACTTCACCTTCAACTACATTCTATCGTCGTTGTTCCTTCCTTCTCCTGAACCATTTTCCTTCTATCTTGATTATCTTTGTTTAGAACTGTTTCCCTCAAAACTTATGTTGTCTTCTGCAAACTGCTGGGGATGACACTGCTGAGGATAACATTGGTAGGGGAATCTCCTCTATATTCCAAACTACTTTCTTCAAAACTTTTATTCTCAACACTGCCGGGGATAAAAATGTTATCAGGTGGGGATAACTCTGTTGAGGATAACACTGCTGGGGAATCCCTTTTCTTCTTTCCTTTTTCTTCTCTCTCTCTCTCTCTCTCTCTCTCTCTCTCTCTCTCTCTCTCTCTCTCTCTCTCTCTCTTTTTAAACTATGTTATCTTCCTCTTTCAAAACTTCCTTTAAAACTTGCGTTTCATTCCTCTGAAAGCTGTTTGGGGATAACACTGCCGGGGAATTTTCATTCCTTCAAAACCGGTGCTTCATTCTTCCGAAAACTGCTGGGGATGACACTGGCCTTTTGATTTTTCTGAACACAAGTTTCATCCAATTGTTCTGTCCGCTGGGGATACAACTTCCCTCATTAAAACTTGTTGTTTTCCTTCTTTCAACACTGTTGGGGATAACACTAGTTCAAAGACCACTTCCCTTAAGACTAGTGTTATCTTCCTTCTTCCCCAAGTGGATACCTGATTTCCAGAAAATTTTCTGCCCCAGTTGGTTGTGGCACTTCTGATGGGGATGATTTTTCCCTTTCTCCTTCCCTGTCCTGCGTTCCATTACACTATGAAGACTTGCTAGGGATGATATTCTTGCTGGTCTTAGAACGACTTGCCCTGCTTTGCATCGTCTGGCCATCTTGAACTTGGCCGATAACTTTCGACCTTCTAGACGTCTCCTTATTCACAAACCTCTCAACAATTATTTCCAGTCTTCTTATCTGACCCCGTATCTTTTCCATGACTGTTGGTTCCCTTGAAAGATTTTGCAATGTTTTGTTGATAAACCACTTTCTTCGTTTATCCGCGTCACTGAAAATACCCTTTCTGCTGGGGATATCCCTCTTTCTTTTGTGGCATAGCTCGGGAGCTGGCATTTCGCTGACCTTTGAGTCTCATATGAATTTCCCAGATCGCTTTCCGCATTGTTCTTTCTTGATTTGTTCACTGGCCTTGGCCTTGAGGTCATTAACCTTCACTTTTTGCTGGAGATATCCTCCTTGACACTGATCCATCCCTTTGTCAATCTCCTCTTGCTGGGGAAAATCCTTCTTGACACTGGCCTTGCGCTTGTTCCTTCCCGATTTATACCACTTGGATGTTCTAATCAGATCCCGTCTTGCATAATTGGAAAGCTGATGGCAGATTTTGAAGTCATTTCTCACTTGTCTTGACCAAACAGACTCTGTTGGGGAATTTTTTTTTGATGAAAGAAGAAAGATAAAAGGAACAGAATAAAAGACAAAGGAAAAGGATGGCTCTCTAAAAAGGGAAAACTATGAAACAAAAACCTATCAAGCACGGATACCAACTCTAATGGTCATGACATGCACTCGTGGCCTATCCTTCATCGTTAATCGTCTTTCACAATTTCTGTCTGGTGATTTCCATCTGATTCTCACCCTTATTCGACTTGTAGTGCCCGAAGGTTTTCACTATCAAGCCTCTCTCATTTTGGCTATTCTCTCAGCTTACAATCGCCTCATGGTGCCCGTAAAGGTTTTCACCGGTAAGACTCTCTCATTTTATTTCTTTTCAGCTGGGGATTGGGGTGTTACTGCTAAGACTCTCTCATATTTCTTTTCTGCTGGGGATCAGAGTCGTTTCTGCTGGGAATCAGAGTGTTATGTTCTGATAAGACTCTCTCATTTGCCTAACTTGGCCTCTTTTGAAGGCTGATCGGAAGGTCTTTCTTTGGACCGTAATGTGGGATTTGGATAGGGCTAGAAAGAAAGGGCACTTGAAGGCTCAAAAACACATCAGTTTGGGTTCAAAATTACAACCTTCGAAACTAGATTTATTTATAATAAACACAACTTTTGCCCCAGTTTCTTGCTTGGGGATTTTTTGATTTTTTTGTTACATTATGACCGAGCCGTGAAGCGCCTACGTATTCTCTTTGAGGAATCAGGTCAAACATAGTTCCCAATTCCCCGTTGTTCTATTTTTCCTTTTTCATTTTTCATTTTTCTTTTCTTCTTTTTTTTCTTTTCTTTTTTGCTCTCTTTTGTTATTTTTTGTTGTTGTTGTTTTTCCTTTACCTTCCATGTTTGTGCTTCTAGTCTTTGTTACTGATTCCGAAGGAGGGGTATGAAAGAAAAAAAATAAGGCTCAAAGGGTTAACGAAAGATAAAGTGTTTAGATAGCAGAACAAAATGCCTTCGTCATTCTAATCATCAAAACATGCCAAGTGCAAACAACACAATTAAACATTCGCAACGTCTTCTGATTGTGCCAGACTTGATAACCATATCCACACCTTTGCCTTTTCCATTGGTTGATTTTACAATGCTAATGGACAACACTCACATTCTCATTATCGTGAACGACCCTTGCCAATTTGGGAAAATTTGCATTCACAGTTTCCTTGATGTTTTACTTGCCCACGGTTCCACATGGTTCGGGCTTCAAATGATCCCAACTGTTCTTATTTCCTTTAAGTTTCCTTATCATCTTCCCAATTGCTTCGTGATTAACTTTTAAGATTAGGCCTACAACTGTGCATGCATGTCATGTCACTAGAGTCGACAGGAAAGGCACTATAAAAAGGAGAAGACCAAACAAAAGAAAATGTTTAGAAAAATGGAAAACAGAGAATTGCATTAGACTGACAGGGAAAGAGTTTGTACAACAAACAAGCACAATAAACTGGGGTACAACCCTTGGAACAAACCTAGACGACACCAAATGAGATACTATGACCGAAGGAACTAGACAAAATAAAATAACAGAAGGGTTTGATTTACAAGACAATATCCAGATTGCAACCCTGAAATAACCTGGACAATAGACATGACAACAAAATAAGCCACTAGAAACTCCACTCTGGTTGACCAAGAAATGGAGAGTCTTCCTAATTACCAAGCACGACATCTTAGCCACTGAGCTTCGCATCAATATTACCAAGGCCACTATCTACTTCAACATTTTCAGCTTTAGTCAATACATCCCTAAGAGGATTTACGTGCTCCCTGTCACCAGGCATCATCCCCATAAAGTGTGCATCATAACATGCAGGTAAATGATTCTGCGCGATATTCTGGATGTCACTGTCTTGGATCTCAATCAGGTTTTCCTGGATCTTGTGTTTCCGGCTCACCACAAACCAACCACCTCAACTTTCTTCACAATTCAAAACAAAACATGTTAGAATGGACTCAATCGGTCCTCGTTATTAACAACATTTTTTTTTCATTTTTTCATTTCCTTTTGCTTTTTTGGTTGTGGTCGAATCTTATGGAGATTGCCTACATATCATAACCCCACATGAATCAGACCATGCGAAGTTCGCGCCCACAAGTAAAAAATAAAGACACCAATTTTTGGAAAATTCATTTCATTACCGAAACATTCTATTACAAACTACCCACTTGGAAAAGGGAAAACAAAATACAGACTCCGACTACTAGCATAATTTGATGCGAAAAGAGAAATACACGGACAGACAACAGACTTTTAAAAATAGCATATACAGATTTGGACTAGGGATACATTAAGGTTTTGAATTTTGGTGCCCGCGGGGCATCGTTCGGCCTTTCCGCGGGCTTTGGTGCAAGGCCCCTTTGCAAGCTTTTCAATTCTTCCATGATCCAGTGGACGTAGCCTATGACTGAAGCAAAGAGGGTAGTACGGGGAATTTCCTCACATGCTAGGCACCTCATGGTGATGTAGTGCCCGATCTCTTCGATTCTACCCCTGATTATATCCCTTTCCATAAGCAGTTGTTCTATTCGTTGATTCTTTGCTCCCAGCACTTGAGCGTTGTCAACGAGTTGATCCTGGAACTTATCCATTTGTTCTTCCATTCGTGCCATCAAATCATAGCAGCGCTTCCTGTCAGTTATGGCATCTCAGGCTTGTTTAAAGACCCGTTCTTTGAGATTGAAATTTGTTTCTCTTAATATAGAAATGGTCCCTTCATAATCCCTCTTCATTTGCAGCAGGTGCTTTGTTCGCGCTACTGTACCTTTTGCCCATCTGGCTCGAATTCTTGCTATGTTAGCTTCTGCCCTTTCCAAACCCTCTCGGCTTTCTATGACCTGATTTCTCAACCCAGCTATCATCCTTTTGTCGGCCCGACTTCTCTGTTGGTTGTTGGTATCCATTCTGACTAGTCGGATTTGGGATTTCAGGGCCTTGTTTTCTTGGGTCAACCTATTTTTTTCTCCTGCATCAGCATCAACTTGCAAGCTATTTTCATCTTTCAGGTCCGCAATTTGTTGTTTCAGCTTACCAATTTCAAGCCGATAGCCTTCTTCTCTTGCTAGCCAAACCCATTGTTCTTGCGAGTTATCCATGAATTGCTGGACGTGGGCCCTTTTAGCAGGCCTCTGATGAGTCTGGAATCTTTTCCCTAACCATGCATCATACTTTGGGTCTACCTCGCCTTTGGCCATATCTCGTACAATAGTTTTGGGCTCAAGGAATCTACATTCGTGCCACAACTTACGAATTGTATCTTCCGCATGCTTGCTCAAATCTTCATCATTAGGGACAACCTGAAACCTTCCCAATTGACGCAATACCCGATGGGGAGCATATGGTTGGATACTATGGACACCCATTAAAGGAACATAACATTCTTTTGCCTACATGTATACTGCTTCAGTAGCGGGCAACCACCCGAATGCCCATTCAATTTGGTCTGCCGTCAAGGATCTCAGTCATACAAACCAATCTTCAGTACTCTCGGGGAACGCGACACCTGTTACCCGCTTCTCGAATTTTTCAATGCAGCTTAAACCAGTCAGTCCGTAGTTCACGTGCCTCACCCGATGACAGAGATGCTCTTGCATCCACAACTGAAGTAATAGATTGCAACCTTGGAAAAAATTTCCTCCCTCCTTACACATAGTCAATGCTCGGTACATTTCTGATACGATCAGGGGAACTATAGTGCTGTCAGCCCTTTTCATTGCGACGTCAACTATCCCCACGAGACCTATCTCTATTTTCTTGTCGTCTCGTGGGCAAACTATGATTCCCAAGAATGCTATTATGAATGCCAAGGTTCGTCTTGCTTCCCATTTACCTCTGTTTCCGGCATGAGTCAGTCCCAAATTTGGCTCGTCAAAACCACGCGGATTACCATAACGCTAATATAAGAACTGAAGAGCGCAGCATCCTTTTGATAAATCGCTATTTTGCACAGTCCGGCTGATATTTAACAAATCCAAAAAGTGGTGTGGAGATACCAGCCTTGGTGACAATAGATACTGACTTCTCAGGTTCCCATTCATACCCGCATAACCTGCTACTTCCTCCAGTGTGGGTGTAAGCCCAAAATCCGCAAAGCGAAACATATTTCGGGTCGGGTCCCAAAATGGTATTAAAGCCTCGATGACATCCGGCCTTGCCCTGACATTTAGTAGACTGATGAGACCCCCCCAAGATTCTGATCACTATTTCTTTGCTGCTTTCTTCCAGATCGTTCCACCACATATGGAGCTGGAGAGGGACCTTGTTAAAGATGGTGAAGGGTTTGTTTTCACTTGTGCTCATCCTGCACATTTATTAAGGTGATTTAAACAAAAAGTAAAATTTTATTTGACTCAAAAAATGATTTGACTATTTTCTTAAAAAGAAAGATCCGATTTTCCGAACACGGCCTTTCAGCACTTTGGGGATGAAGATTTTAAGGTTGTGAGGGTCAACCAGTCAAAACTCTAAAGGAATGACCAAAAGTGGCCGTTTATGCAAAGTCAACCTTCCGGCGTCCCTTTCGGGAATATTTGGCTATTTTTGACAAAAACAGCATCACTTGATTTATAATAAATTTTTTTGACATTTTCTGGTTATTTTTGCAAAAAGGGGAAGTTGGACCCGATGAGGGTTGCCTGCGTATCTCACATCCGGTAAGAATCAAACCGACGTAGTTCGGGCAAGGAAAAATAAACTAGATTAAAAAAAAAACAAGACTCCTATCTTTTCAAAAACACCACTTCTTTCTTTTTTCACTTTTTTTTTCAAAATTTTGGCAGAGTTTCGACACTACTTGGGCATTGGTTTTTCTGAAAATAAGTAGCTATCTCTACACTGCTATTTTTCTTTTTCCACGATTTTCTAATATTCCCAATTTTCGTAAGCCGGTCTGAACAAATAAATGCATAAACCAAACAGGATGCAGTAGGATGGTCTTTTCACATCAGGTTACTTGTCCTAGACGGACCCAACCCCCGTGTTGAGTCCCGTAAGTCAAATGCACATGATGCAAATAAACGATCCTACTAGGGATCCGGCATGCGGCTTTGTTATTCTAAGTTTGAAACCTGGGTTTATTGTTCTAGACCTAGCTTACCCGAGTGGACAACTCGAGCCGAGGGGGGCAGCGTACCGGGAATACAGAAGCTTCACCGACTTAGCAACTTATCCGAACCTCGTTCTAAAATTGGAGTAGACTCCATACAGAAAAGAAGTCATACAAAGTGCACCATTCTTCATGATTTAGAAGACTCAGAGAGGAGATGGGTTTCGGCACAGTTTATATACAGTTCACGAAATATCAAAGCGGTAAAAGCAGTCAATTAGCACATTAAGCACAAATCATGTAGCAAAATCAGATAACAAATAAAGCCAAACACAACAATTATTCTCAGCTCGAATTTCTAACCCTGAACCGGTGGTTCTGGGTCATGGTCCCCAGTGGAGTCTCCAGAGCTGTCACACCTCCTTTTTCCTCTACACCACCCCGCGAAGGGTGTGTAAGGGGAGTTTTTCCAAGTAAAGGACAATCAAAACGGGATTTATTTATTAAGAAATGGAGTCGCCACTTGAGAGATTTATGATGTCCCAAGTCACCGGTTTGAATCCCGAATCGAGGAAAAAGTTGACTCCTTATCACAGTCTACGAATCAGAAATCCAAGTAAGGAATTCTGTTAACACGGGAGAAGGTATTAGGCATTCCCGAGTTTCGTGGTTCTAGCACGGTCACTTAACTGTCATATTTGGTTTATTTATCTGATTTATAACATGCTTTAATTTATGTGCAAATTTTAACCCTTAACCGCTTTTAATTATTTTCAAGGAATTGAACGTCGTTTAAAAATATATTTTTGGATCACGTCACATGAAATGCACCCGGATTCTCGACACATTTTTATTCAACATTTTGGGATTTGGATTTGGGTCGCATGAAATACACACCCGAATTTAGGAAGGTAAAATTATTAAAGATGCGCCTAAAGAGACTAACGCATTATTATTTTGGGGAAAGCCGTGAAATTTGTTAAACAGCCCGTCCCGAAATCTAAATATTTTAGTATATACATTCATGAGGGCCCCGCAGCTTATGCTTATGCGTTCTATTTGGCGAGGCTCGTCTTGTTTATTTTAAAAGGATAATCCTACGGTGACTATATTTTTCTATTAACTTTGTCTCTAATGGAGTAAAAATCCTAATTAATTAATAATATAAAATTCGAGCTTCAAGTTCAGATCCGATCTAAACAAAAAGGGAAACCTCTTAATTTGCACTCGCTACCTAACTCGAAAGCCCAAACTCATACTACATTGAACTATATATCAAAATCTTTAAATCGTGCCCAATTGCTGACGAGTGGGCCTTGGGGCCAATCCAAGCCGAACAAGCTTAACGGGCGCCTGGAGATCCAAAGATCGAGTCCCTGGGCTAATGGGCCAACAATTTATTTAACATCCGCTTGTATTTTTCATCTCATGATCAGTTTTCTTGTTCCTTTATTTATTGATGCATACTACTAAAGTTGACAATTAAAAGAGAAAACTGAATTTGACAACGAACCAAACTACCCATTCTCAAGCTATTTCAAATTAACATTATTAGATGGACTAGACTATCAGAATTAACTACATGAAATTCATGACCATTTGGAATTTGTTTTTACAAATATTGCAATTAAAACCAACATTAACCACTAACATTTGGGACCTAATATTATTTTCCAACATTATTCAAATTAGCATCATTCACTCACACGACCCGCGATCTCATAACTGGAAATATTGAAACAACATGCTGGAAAACTATGTGAACCTATTTCTCTACAACTATTGAAAACAAATTAGACTACGCTATACTATGCTAGTAACACGACTTAACAAAAACAGGACTACTAACTACTGGAATCCCCTGCTCATAGGCAGGCATAGAATCAGTTCATAATTTACTAGTAAAAAAAAAACAATCTCGAAACAGTCCCATTATAGCTCCCAATATACATCAAACAGTTCACACAGTGGTTCGAGATACCGTTAAACATGAATGACTAAACTAAATATTAAAGCTAACAATGGTTCTAAGTACACTTAGATGAACAGATAACAACTTCTCTTCATTGATTCCCAAATTGTTTATACATGTGAATCATATTCCAGATCATTAAAGGCTATGAAAGTGTACCTGGAATTCGAATAGAAATGAAGTAGAAGAAAGATCAGCAGCAGCAGTACTCTCAGCAATAGCAACAGCAGTAATGCAACAATAGTTTAAAACAGCCAACACAGCACTCAAAATCCAAGTATAAAACCATAAATACCAAACAGTAGTCGCAGGCAGAAGCAGAAAGACCCAGAAATGCAATAGAACAGTAGGTTTCTGAACTTCAAACATTCAAGGAAATAAGCTTGGAACTTCAAATGAAACAGTAGCAAATACTAGTACTGATTTTCAATAGCCAAAGAAACCTCACTTTTCTGTTTTTATCTCTCAATTTACTGAACTTTTTTAGTGTTAAAAATCCAGCCTATTTTTCACTCTTTCTCTCTGACTTCCCTAGATTAAAATCCAGCCCCTCTTTTATTAGAATTCCTTTTACTTATAACCACAAACCAGCCTGCTCAGTCACAGCTTTCTAAACCTCAAAACCCTCATAAACATTCTGCCCATCACTCATATCACCCCATTCCTAAGTGTCTTTGTTTTCTTTTAGGTTCTTTGTTCCCCACTAATTTATGTTTCATTCTTTTTAATCAAAGGGGTTATGGGCAGGCTATACTATTCAAGTTAAACCCCCATGCTACTGTGTTTCTCCATCCCACTACTAATGGATAAAACAATATCTTAATAGTATACTAATACTTTACTGCAGACCACTCATTAACTACAATTTTTAACTCTTTTCAGTTCCCAAAATACCCCCCTGATGCTCATGAATTTACTGTGATCTAACGGAATGAACTTAAGGCTCAAAAGTGACCCTAGGTTCAATTCACATCAGACCCTAAACCTATTATGTAACTCAGCCAACTCAAACAAACACTGAACTTAAGCTAGATCAAACAAAAAAATGAGAGATTCAGTGATTCAGGGGATCAAAATAAATACACACATTGAAAGCCTTTGAATTACTAATATCTGAACAACTCATAGGAACATCACATTTTCGTACAGGAAAATTACTGATATTGAATAGCTCGAATCATCTCAACAAAACAGAAGAAGGCAGAATCCCAAACAAAATTAAACAACCAAGATGAACTAATTGATGAAGTTATTTTGAATGATTCACACAGTCAGTAGTGATAATCGACAATAACCAGAAATTCTGATAAAACTGGACCAAAATGGGTAATAACAACTATAGAACAGATGATGATGAAGCTAGTTGACCGAACACGAATTACAACTAGCTTTAAACAGACCAAAAACAACAACAAAAGAATGGAAAATAAAAGGGAAATAGAAAAGATACCCAGAATCAGACCCAACGAACTCTGCTCCGTCAACCTTGAGTCGAACTTTTGCCTTATACTTGAAGCCGAAACGGGCCTTAATCGAGTGTTCTCGATTGAGAGCACACGATTAAGGCCAACTACGACCTCAAATTTCTCTTCAGACCGATTTCCCCTCTTTTCTAGGGTTTTGCTTGATTTAAGATTTGAGTAACTCGGGTTCGATTCAAACGATACTACCATGGTATTTGGGACGAGGGTGGTCTGGCGGGTAATTGGGGTGAGTTTGGGGTTCATTGGATGAATTGGGGTTTTTGCTCGAATCTTCAATTGAAGATTTGAGACGGTTAGTGATGATTCGAGCTAAATGGGTAAGGGATTCGTTTTGAGGGGTCAAGGTGCACTAGGGGTGTTAGTATGGTGGCCGTTGGACCTCCGGCCGTCGGGTTTACGGCGGAGGTAGATGGGGGCGACACTAGGGTTTCATGGGGGCGTCTCTGAGGTAACTGAGAGAGACGAAGGGGTTTGGCTATGGGGGTAGGTAATGATTTTAGGTTTATATAGTAGAGTGGATGTTTGATCCTGGCCGTTGGATCAACCACAATCAACGGCCTGGATCATTTTACCAAAGAGAAACGCCGCCGTTTGGTCTAAGTTGGGGGGTCGGTGAGAACCGGGTAACGGGTCGGGTAAGAGAATGGATAGGAGAGGGTTGATCTTGGCCGTTGATCAGTTTGAGATCAACGACCCAGATCAAATATGACCAAAACGACGCCGTTTGGACAACCTGAAGATGGACCGGACCTGGGTCGATTTTGGGCCTCATCTTGGTTTAGAAAAATGATGGCCCAATCCGATTTGTTCTATATTTCAGTTGCTCTTCCTTTTTTCTTTCATTTTCTTTTTTAATTCCTAAATACCAAAATTCCTATCTTAATTTGCAAAAATCAAAATTAACTTAAAAAGATATTAATTAATCCTTAATAATAATTAACACACAAGATTAAACATTAATTAAAACTAAAACACACATTTGTACATTAAATGATAAAAATACAACAAATACATATTTTTGTGATTTTCTTTCTTTTAAAAATAAAACATGGTTCAGTTAATTCCTAAGTGCATAATTAAATCCTAAATGTGCATGCAACATAATTTTTTTGTATTTTTAATTAATTAAAATAAGATAAATATTTACGGACAAAGCACAAATAATTATCCAACAAGTGTCGAGCAAATTCTCAAAATTGTACACAGAGGAAATTTGTTTTATTTTTTATTTCTTTTGGAGTAGTTTTCGTGAAGCAAAAATCACGTGCTCACATTCATTATTTGATAATTAATAAACATATTTTTATTTCCTTGTAGGGTGATTTTAGGAATGTTCAAAAACTTAAGTTATTATTTAATTTTTTAAGCTTTTAACATTTTAAGAAAAATAATAACTATTTAAATCTTCTCAAAGAGCTTCTTGAGACATCCTGCAAAAGGCTTCTCTTTTCTCTCGACGCACGTTGATGAGATAGCCTGTGCCACCGCCGGAAATGAGATGAAGAGCGAGGCCAAGGAAAAATCAAAACAAAATGCCAGTAATCGATCATGGAATCAAGGAAAATAGCTCAAAGGACCAAGGAAAACAACATGCAAAGGGGAAAATGCAGGATGAGGAACTTGATCTCGATAGTGATAGTGAACTGAATTGGCCAAATCTGAGCTGCAATCGTGTTAAATCAGCTATCCGAATGAGTCCTGCTAATCAAGGGGTACTCAAGGTGAACATATCTCCGGTCGCCATTGGAAGAGCAAGCACAAGTAAAGCAAATTCCAATGAAACAGTAACTACCAGTGTCTTAAGGAAGCAGAGCAATGGAACAGTGATTATACGAGCTGAGGAAGAAAAGCAGAATCATACGAGACCAACCAATTTTGGAAGGTCATGGGCTGGATTATTGCATGAGAACAAATTAGCTGCAAAAGGAATGGATTTAACATATGTAACACCGGTAATACAAGAGGGTAAGGTAGTAGTTCAAATTCTGGAGGAAGATATAGTTGAGGAGAAGCAGAAATGGAATCGAGCAATAATAATGTACATAGTTGAAAATACTCCAATTATAGGAGCTATTGAACGATTTGTTGCTTCTCATTGGGGAAAAATCAGAAAGCATAAGGTATTATTCCATAGTGATGGATATTTTACAATTCTGATGCATAGTTTTGAAGAAAGAGATGGGGTATTGATGAATGAGCCTTATGCTATGAATAATAGACATGTAATACTAAAAGCATGGGCTGATGGGTTTGATTTCAATGAAGAGGTTTTGAAAACTATTCCGCTAGGGGTAAAATTTCCAAAACTCCCATTGGACTACTGGAGTAACATGGCTCTTAGCAAATTGGAAGTGGTCTATAGAAGCCTCTGTATGCTGATGCTTGCACAACTGAGCTGATAGGATTTCCTATGCTCGAATTCTTACATAAATGGATATAACAAGAAATATACCAGGGTCAATTAAATTGATTGATCCTAATGGTAAAGTGATTGAGCAAATGGTACTATATGACTAGAAACCTCAATACTGTCAAACTTGCTGTCAAATTGGGCACTCATGTCACAACCAGAAAATGCAGAATCAAGAGGTGGTACTACAAACATATGGTATGCAGAATCAGAAAAAGATATGGAAAGTTGTGAGGAAGCTAAGACCCAAGGACCGATAAAATTGATACAAGAGGTAGATTCCTAGAGCAAATGGAAGAGACTAGTGAAGTGATCCAGAGTAAGAATTCAAATGAAAAACAATGGCAATTGGCAAAAGGCAAGTCTGCATCTAAGAAGAATGGAGATGGGAGAGGTAAGAAGGAATCCAACATTGGTAATACTTTCAAAGCCTTGGTAGACACTGCACAAAGAATAGTTCAAATGACAGGGGAACATGACAAGGAGAGTGAACTGCCTAGAGATAGAGGCATAGGCGGTAATACGAATCAAAGAACTATATAAGGATGAACATCATAACTTGAAATGTTAGAGTAATGAATAAGGTATATAAGCAAAAAGAACTGGAAAAAATTATTGGGGTGAATAAGGTGGTACTAATGGCTGTCTTGGAGAATCGAGTTAAAGAAGCAAAGGATGAAGCTATCATAAAGAAGGTGTTCAATAATTGGAGATGGATAGCAAACTGTACAAATGCTCCAAGTGGTAGAATATGGATTGCTTGGGATCAGAAAATGGTGAATTTTGAGTGCTATGAAGTGCATCAACAATACATAATAGGAGGGGTTACAAAGGTGCAAAGTGGTGATAAATTTAGGTTTGGTGCTATTTATGGTATGCATACTATACAAGATAGGAAACTGTTATGGGAAGATATGGAAAAAAACTATAGATGGTATTACTGATCCTTATGTGTTAATGGTAACTAATGAAGATAGGTACAAGGGACACCAATACATGATTTGAAGTGAAAGATTTCAAAGAGTTCATCTGGAGAAATGGTTTAACTGAACTAAAAACAGTTAGAAGTAAGTATACTTGGACTAATAATCATGTCCACGGTAAAATTAATAGATACTTGTCAATGCTGCATGGATCCAAAAATGGCCTGTAATGGAAGGGCGGGTATTGCAACTTGAATTTTCTAATAACTGCCCATTAAATATAACAATAGACTATGAGCAACAGAGTGGAGGGGGACCCTTTAAGTTCTTTAATTGTGTGGCACAACATAAAGAATTTGAGGATGCTATGTATGAATTCTGGAGGAAAAGAGGTGGAGGAACAATAATAAACAAAGTATGGATGAAACTCAAGATACTAAAGAACAAGCTGAAGCAGATGAATAGACAAGAATTTAGCAACACAGGTTAAAAAGTTCAAGAGCAAGAATAAAATTGCAGGGGATTCAGGAGCAAATGGATGGACCTGGCAACAGTAATAAAAGTATAACACAAGAAAACGAGGCAAAGAAGGAGCTGGCTAAATGGATTGGAATTGTGGAAAGCATAATGAAGCAAAAATCAAGGATCAAATAGCTCAAACCGGGAGATGCAAATACAATATATTTTCATGCTTGTGCTAAGAGTAGGCAAGCCACTAACCATATTGGTAGTTTGTTTAATAATGTATGTCAATTACTAAATACAGCTACAGATGTGGAAGTTGAAATTCTAAAATTCTATAAGCAACTACTTGGAACAACATCAGTGCAATACTGCAATTGCCAGCAGTAAGTTCAAAAGTGATGAAGCAGGGGAACAACCCGAACATGCAACAACAATTGAGTCTAATAAGAGCAGTAACTGAATAAGAAGTCAAGCAAGCACTTCAGGATATTGATAATAACAAAGCCCCAGGTTGTGATGGATACAGTGCTTTTTTCTACAAGAAAGCATGGCATATTATAGGGAAGGAGGTGACTCAAGATGTATTTGAATTATTTGAGAACCCAGAAATGTGTAAGCAAATCAACTGTACAACTATAACACTAATTTCAAAAGTGAAAACCCCCAGTAATATTAAAGAGTTCCGACCTATATTATGTTGCACTGTTCTATATAAGATCCTTATCCAAAATTTTAACAGCCAGGTTGCAGTAAGTTTTGCCAGAGTTGATAGATAACTGCTAAACAACTTTTGTACCAGGTAGAGTGATCATTGATAACATTATAATGAGCCATGAATTGATCATAGGTTATGAGAGAAAGAATACACCACCCAGATGTATGCTAAAGATTGACATGCAGAAGGCTTATGACTCAGTGAAATAGGTGTATGTGGAACATGTAATGAGGCTGCCGAGATTGCTAGAGAAGTATGTAAAATGGGTGATGATATGCATTAGCACTGCATCATACTCAATCATTGTTAATGGAAAGTCAATCAAGCCATTTGAAGCAAAAAGAGGACTAACGCAGGGATATCCACTCTCACCATTGCTATTTGTCATTGTGATGAAGTATTTATGTAGACTACTGAAGTAACTAGGAAGCAACAAAAACTTCAGGTTCCATACAAGGTGTGCTAAAATGAATCTCATACAACTGGGATTTGCTGATGATCTACTATTATTCTGCAAGGGTGAGGAAAATCTGTGGTGGAAATACATAATCAGTTTCAAATATTTTCTAAAGCTTCTGAACTAGTGGCAAATACAAGCAAAAGCAGTGTTTATTTTGGTGGTATAGATAGCAGGTTGCAGCAAAGGATTCTGGAAATACTAGGATATACTAAAGGTGATCTACCCTTTAGATATCTTTGTGTCCCCTTGAGTAAATAATGATTATCAGTAGTCCAATGTGAGCCACTAATTGATAAAATGTCGAGTAGAGTGCAAAGCTGGATAACCAAATTTCTATCATATGCAGAGAGAACAACACTGATCAAAAGTGTATTGGGTACAATCCAACATTTCTGGGCACAAGTGTTCATCTTGCCAAAGAAAATTATACAGTTCATTGAGACAATATGCAGAAGGTTTTATGGTCGGGGAATGCTGAGCCAACAAAAAAGGAATTGATAGCTTGGGACAAGTTATGTGCACCTAAAGAAACAGGGGGACTAAACTTCACAAATATAGAGCTGTGGAACAAAGCAAATATATGTAAGTTACTATGGAACATATGTAAAAAGAAGGAAAAAATATGGGTGGAGTGGGTTCATACATACTATATAAAAGAGAACTGTATACGGGACACAGAGCCAAAGAATTCCTCCTCGATAATTCAGAAGATATTCAAAGCAAAGACACAATTTCAAAAGGCAGGATATTCATAGGAGGATGTGAAGTAGATAGACAGTTTTTCTACTAGAAAGCTGTACAAAAAACGACAAGGGGACTTCCAAAAGGTGACATGGAGAGGTCTATTATGCAACAATAAGGGGATGCCTAAATGGATTTTCATCCTAAGGCAGGCAATTCTAGACAGATTAGCTACCAAAGACAGATTTGCAAGATGGGGGTTAGTTGATGAAACCTTATGCATAATATGTCAAAGGAGCAATGAAACAATACAACATTTATTCTTCGAGTGTCAAGTATCATGGGAAATATGGCAGAAATTGTTATACTGGCAAGGGATCATGAGAAGGAAGAAACAATGGCATGAAGAAGTGCAATGGGCAGTGAAAAAAGTAGCAGGAAAGAGTGCTGGAGCAGAGCTATACAGAATGACTTTTGCTGCAGTAGTTTACTACGTCTGGCATGCTAGGAATAATAGTATATTTCAAAAGAAACAAATAAATGTATTGAGTATAGTGAAAATGATAGTACAGCAGATTCATATAAGTGCTCAAAATTGTAAAAAACCGAATGCCTATCTAAGTACAATAAACTGGTATCGAGTATAATCTAGGAAGGGCTGTAGTTGATTAGGGGGTAGTGAAGAAATCTTATGTTGGGGCTTCATGTCCAACAAAAGATAGTGCAAAGTTTTTTTTCTTCTCGGTGTATGCTGTAAATATTTACTTGGTAATAAAGTTCCTTAATTACCAAAAAAACTATTTAATTAATATCATTTGATGAAGATCTAAGAAAATTTGTTTCAAGAACAGCTTCCTGGAGGCTGGCCTAATTAGGTGACACGAGTTTTATGAAAAATTGCATTATTTAGTAGATTAGAATTTCAAAAAATATATATTTGGGGATGTAGTGACACATCTATCGAATAACCAATAAGGTAAAATATTTATATCCAGTAGCTAAGGTTTATAACATTTTGATAAAATAACCATTTTGACAAATTGTGAGCTAATATAATACTGTCATTGGTCTAATTGATAGTCGAAATTTGTACTACTTGTATTCCAAAGAGATGTTAGACGAGATACAACAACATGACATATTTATATCTTATTTATATTATAATTACAAATAGTATATAACTAATTCAACTGAATTCATCATCTTTGCATGCTAAGAAGATATTGTTTCAATGTATATAACAATTTATTTTTCTTGTATATTTTATACTGATTGATGCAAAATATACGTGCAACGTACGTACACTAAAGCTAGTATTCTTAAATGAATAATTTAAATTTTCTTCCCTCTGTTTTCGTACATACTCACAGAAAATGCAATAATTTGAAGTATGTTCATGAACAACCGAAAAGGTCTAAATATTGCCCTTAAATAATTGAGAAGGTTCAAATATTCAGTGCGAGAAGCTTATTTGAACTCTTTTAATTATTCATAAGTACATTTGAGCCAGAAGACAATAGTGAGAAATTATATAGGCTGATAGGTTAATAGAGTGCATATATATAAGCAAAATCTAATATGTTAGGGGTTATTTTTTGGCCTTTTTCGATTTATATATGGAATAATACATTATTACCCTATTGAGATTGTATCACTTTACCAATTGCATCCTCACATATTATAAAGGTTCTATGACCCCCTTAAAAACTTTGAACTGGTACTATTACCCCTTCCGAACCCACATGGCATGGAAAGTATATATCACTTTCTTAAAGAGAGAGCATAAATAAAAAATAAAAATAAAAAATCTATTTTTATGCAAGATTTTTTATTAAATGTATTTTTTTACTTTTCTTTCTTTTTTCTTTTACTTCTCATTGTTTTCCTTTTTTTCTTCTTCTCTTCTTTCTTCTTTTTAATTACAGGTACCTTCTCCACCACTTCAATGCTTCCATTTTCACCAAACCACCAATTGTTTTTTTTAAAGAAAGTTACACTCTTTATACTCATATCTTGAACTACATTCACCAATACTTCAATTGTCATCATCTCCATCATATCGATTTCAAGAAAAGCTTAGGAAGCTTCAACCAGAATAAACACAACCTCATAGAAATCCCATAATTATATTTTCCAAAAAAAAATATTTATTCTCAAGTGAGATCTATAAAGTGTGAAGAGAAGGCTAAAGTTGGTTGTTGGTTATAAAATAGTGGTTTCGATGAAAACGAGATTCCATAACTTTATCGGATGAAGCAGCAATGGTGGCATCCAACGACTTTCTCTGATGGATATTGTAGAGCTAAGTTATAGGTGAATAAAAAGAGGGTAAAAATCTCCTTTATCTTATAATAAATCGACATGATTGATACGGAGGAAGAGAAAAGGGAGAAGAAATAATTAGAAAAATAACAACAACACCCAGTAAAATTCCACATGTGGGGTATGAGTAGGGTAAAGTATACGTAGACTTTATCCCTATCCTGGAGGAGTAGAGAGATTGTTTTCAAAATACCCTCGGCTTAAGAAAACGAAAAGAGATAATAGATCCGTAACAACAACAGAAGCCAGAAAAATAATATCAACATCGTAAGATACAGAAAATAGATGGAAAAATAATAACAATACTATGAAAAACAAAAAAAAATATAGTGTGAATGCAATATAAATCAGTAGCAGTTGAAGGCAAAGTACTATCAAGCTAGCCCCCCCCCCCCCCGGTACAAAGGAAGAAAAACACTCGATTACCTCTTAATCTTCAACCCTAATGCTCGACCTCCATATCCTACATGTTCACCTCAACCTAAATACTTCTTAGGTCACCCTCTACCTTTTCTTATACTTTCCAAAGCCAATCGTTCACATCTCCTAACCGAGGCATCTAGGCTTCTCCTAAATACGTGCCGAAACCATCTAAGCCTCGCTTCCCGCATCTTGTCGTTCATGGGAGCTGTGAGCACCCACACCCACTTTCTCCCAAATATCTTCATTCCTAATATTATCTAGACTAGTATGCCCTCACATCATCTTTACATCCTTATTTATGCTACTTTAGTCTTCTGGGTATGTGAATTCTTGACTAGCTAATACTCAGCCTCATACAATATGGCCGATCTAACCACCACTCTATAGTACTTACCTTTAAATTTTGGTGGCACATTCTTGTCATACAGGACTCCAAACGCTAACCTTCATTTCATCCACCCTACCTCTATACGGTGCGTGACATCCTCGTCGATCTTCTCATCTCTCTGGATAACTGACCAAAGGTACTTGAAACTTGCTCTCTTGGGGATGACTTGTGAGTCAAGCCTCACGTCCATATCTGTTTTCTCTGTCCCATCGCTGAACTTGCACTATAGATATTCCGTCTTAATCCTACTCAACTTGAAACCTTTAGACTCAAGGGCATATGTCTAAACATCCAACCTCTCGTTAATGCCACCTCCGTCTCATCAATCATAACTATATCATCAACGAACCACATACACCATGGCACCTCTTATTGAATATTATGTGTTGTGCATCCATCACATGTCAAATAAGAACGAGCTGAGCGCAGATCCTTAGTATAACCTCATAAGTCATAACAACTGAAAAGTGCTCCGAGTCTCCCCTACGGTCCTAAACCAGATCTTAGCTCCATCATAAATATCCTTTATCACCATAATATAAGCTACCAACACACCTTTCACCTCCAGGCATCTCCAAAGAACCTCCCTAGGGACCTTATCATACGATTTCTTTAGATCAATAAACACCATATGCAAATCCTTCTTCATATCCCTGTACTATTTCACCAACTTCCAGATTAGTTGGATAACTTTCGTAGTAGAGCGACCCGACATGAACTGAATTGGTTGTTTGATATAGATATTTCCCTCCTCACCCTCTCTTTCACCACCCTCTCCCAAACAACTTTCAGTCCTTTTTTTTTTCTTTCAAATAATCAAAAAAAGGACTGAAAAATGAAAGAAAAAAAAAAGAAAAGGAAAAAGCCAAATTCATCAAAAGAAACCCATCTCAAAGCCATGGAATGAAAATAGGAGAAAGGATATGAGATTGATGTTCCTCGAGACCACTCTCATCATTGCAAATTTGAAAATGGGCACTTTAACAAAGGAACACGATGAAGAAGGAAAATGATGAAAACAATCGAAAAAGAAAATTATAATAAAAGAAAAACAAAAATGACATGGAATTAACGTTGCAATACGAGGGATGCATTGTTATGGGTTACATCTAGTTATAGTATTCATGGTGGTAATAATTTCACTTCGAATTAATTTAGGAGGGTCATAAGACCCCGCAAAGTAGAATAGTGCATTTGACAAAGTATGACAAGCCCAAGAGATAATTATGTAGGGAATTACAGAAATGTTCCAAAAAATTCCCAACTTGCCAAACTCTAGCTATTAATTACAGGCTTACCAAAACTAGCCAAACACATGTAAAAATTAAAAATCCAAAGAAATAAGGTTCGTTCTCTCCAAGAATCACACACAATGATCTCCTTCCATATTTTTAAGCGTAATTGGTAATATTAAATGCAAGAAGGAAAGAAAATTTTATGGATGGGGTAGCAAATAAGGTGATGAAATACAAAAAAATATAAATACAAGATTCCAAAAATCTAAGCCAAAAAGAATTTTTTTCAATGGATATGGTTGAGATTCATTGAAAACATATAGATGAGTCAATATACGAAATTCGAGGAAGTTTGGAGGTGATTTGGACTGATTTACTATCAAAATTCTTAGTTAAAATCGAGTTCAAAAGTTTTTTTGCGACACATGTATCAAACATGTGTCACACACAAATGGATATACATGTGATACATATTTGATACAAATATAATACAACGTGTGATAAACCTTTAAGCTCCTAAAGATGTACCCAATTTATTCTAATAATACCCACTCAAAAAAAGCAAAAAATTGATAAATTTTTGGCTATAAATAATTAATTGGCTAATATTAATAATATTTGGTTACTATTAGTAATATTTTATAAATTGACCAATTTTTAAAATAAGCTACTAATAAATGGATATGGGTGATATTTTCCCTATTTTCCATTTATCTATGGCAAGCTATTCTTAACATCACTTCAAAAAGTTACCAAAAAATAACTAATTCTGAAAATTAAACCCAAATAAAAAAACGCAGGACATTTCTCCGATAGGGTCTCGTCAAACGTGAATCAGAAAACGTAGGTCGCTCCGCCGTAAGCTAATTTCTGGACAATGGCAAAGCAGAAAGAAACTTCCGCCATGGAAATTGACGATCAGACTTCTACTCCCTCTGATCAGATCACAACTAACCCTAAGTTCTCCGTCAATGGCAAGAGCTTATGCGTTGAAACTTCTTCATTCTTTTTTCCAATTGCAACGAAAATTGTGGAATGTTATTATCTGTTAGATCACTGAATTTTAGCTACTTTTATATGGTTTTGTAGTGTTACAGCTTTTAAAATCTGCTCAAATGCAGCATGGATTGCGATTCGGCGATTACGCTCGTTACAGGTACGATTCCATCACATACCCACACACATGTTCAGCAGGAAAATTAGGTATGATTCGTTTTGAGTGATTTTGGTGTAAACGGATTAATAAAGCTGGAATTTGCAGGAGGTATTGTACGGCTCGATTAAGGAGATTGTATAAATCGCTCAAATTCACTCACGGACGTGTGAAGTACACTAAGCGTGCGATTTCAGTAGCTACGGTCACTGAAGTGAGGTGCGTGTGTTTTCATTTTGTTTGTGATGTTTTTTTTCTATTACTAGTGTTAAATTTTGTTTGGGTTTTAAGTGATGGATTTGTTGAGATTTCCCCCTTTTTTTGGTTTCATTGTTTGAATTAAGGACCCCTAGCCTGCCGGATTATGTAGAAATGAATATGAAAATGATATTTACTTGTGACAACAATGACAAATATTCTTCAATTTCAAACTAATTAGGGTCGAAGATACGAATTTTTTATATGCATTCCATTTTGTTTGTTCCGTTTGTCTTTAAGACAAATGAGGGGTTTTCTAAAACTAAACCTAAGGATTCTCAAAATCTCTGTATGGGACAACTTGCGCTCGGTTATTCCACCGTGTACTTGCTACTTCCCACTAATAAAGGTACTGGATAAGCTTGATTCGATGCAAAAAAAGACATCAGTTGAAAATTCGAGCATTGCCTAGTGAAGGTTTGTCAGAGAAGGGAAAAAAGAAAGGAAATAGAAGAGTTTCTGCTCTATTGGCTTGTTCTATTCATCATTGTCACATTATTTGATGCTGATAAGGCTATAATGACGCCTTGTTTTGTGCTTTTGGATGCATTTTCTTGAGTTAATTTTCTAAAATTTTAAATTTTAAATTTTTAATTCCTCGTATAAGTGTATAGAAGGAAGTATTGTACTTTTTTGGGTAGTACGATCAATGGTTTCGGTTAGGCAGGAGCCTATTGAGTTATGATCAGTCTTGTCTGCCCAATATGAGTCATATTTTCTTTGTTGTCTCCTGAATGTATGAAATTGTAAGACTCAAAACTTAACAATGTCAGCGATTTGGGCTCATTGTAGGTTTCTTCACTTGGTTCTCTATACAGCTGAGAGAGCTTGGAGTCATGCTATGGAAAAGAAAACATTGCCTGATGGACCAAATGCACGCCAAAGAAGCTATCTCATTGGTCGGTTGAGAAAGGCGGTTAAATGGGCTAGTCTTTTCCAGGAATTGTGTTCCTTCAAGGGAGATTCTAGAACATCTTTAGAAGCGGAGGTATGCTTCCTGTAGCATGATTCTCATATACCTGGCATTATGCTTGCTCATGAGAGCATTTGATTTAGTCACTAGCCCAAACCTTTAGTCTTCTGGTCCAATGCTGAGGTGTTGCCTGAGGTGTTGATATTCTCAAAGTGCTTTTCCCTTCATGCTATCTTTGAAGTTCTCTTCGTTTATTTTTCTTTTGATAAGGATGATTATTCTGAAATACTTTTTTTTTTATGAAGTAAGATAATTTCATTAAATGGCATGAAGAAGATGCATAGCAAAAAATATAAAATAAAAGTGTGGCTGCTCAAAAACTTACATAACTAAGGAGCAAACACAATCCCAAAAAGATTCAAAGCTAGTTACAGGGGCTTGGTTGAACCAAGTAAATAAATTGATTAGACAAGTTGTTTTAAGAGAGTTAGGAGTTGAAATCCCATCAAAACGTCTGCGATTTCTCTCATCCCAGATGCACCAAAAAATAGTAGCAGGCACCATTTGCCAAGTTTTTTTTGATGGATTTCCCAACTCTCCATGAGCACCAGCTCTCGTAAGCATCCTTGATACTGCAAGGCATGACCCAAGCAAGTCCAAAAATTGATAAAAACATGTCCCATATGTCAGCTGCTACTGTGCAATGAAGAAACAGATGTCTCACACTCTCAGATTCCTCCTGGCACATAAAACATATGTTCACTGTCGGAATGCTTCTTCTACTGAGGTTGTCTTGAGTAAGGCAGGCTTCATGCAGGCTTGTCCAGATAAAACTAATTACTTTTATAGGGAGTTTGGTTCTCCATATGAGCTTCCACGGCCATTTGTCAATCAGCTCTTTATTGGAGCATAGATTGTCATATCCTCTTTTGACAGTATAGGTTTTATCCTTGGAATCTCCCCATTCCAGCTTGTCCTTCACCTGAGGGTTCTTAAAATCTGATAGTTTTGACTTTTGAAAGCAATCTCAGCAAGTCATTTAGTTCCCAGTCTTGGATATCTCTTCTGAACTGCAAGGCCCATGAGTTATCTTGCCAATAATGCTCAATAGTGGAATCCTTGTTGCTAGCCAATAGAAATAGACTTGGGTGTTCGTCTTTCAGGATCTCTGACCCTAACCATCTATCTTTCCAGAAAGAAATATGAATTCCATTCCCAAGCTTGAGTGATAACTTGAGTTGAAAGTCACCCCATAACTTTGAAATGTGTTTCCATGGCCCAGAACCAGGTGGCAATCTACTCTGTCTAGTACACCAGTTGTTTGCCACCCCATATTTTGCTTGTATTACAACTTTCCACAGCCCGGGGTTCTCCATGTTGCATCGACATTGCCATTTCATTAACAAACTCTTGTTGTGTAAAGCGAGATCTTCTATTCCTAGCTCTCCATGCACTTTGGGGAGAATAACTCTTGGCCATTTAACCAAATAAAATTTGTGAGTTTGACTATTTCCTTCCCATAGAAAATCTCTCCTTAGTTGATCAAGTCTCCTCTAAACCTTAGCTGGGATTGGAAACAGGGACAAGAAGTAAGTAGGAATGCTAACCAACACACTATTGTAGAGCCGTCAATATGGGCTTTGCCCGTTGGGCCAACCCAGCCCAGCCCGTGATTTAGCAGGGCTGGGCTAGAATATTTGGAGCCCATTTAAAAATGAGGCTTTTAAGCCCAACCCGAGTAAGCCCGTGGCCCGTGAGACTTGCCTGAGGCTGGGCCGGGCCGGCCCGTGGGCTTAATAAAATATTTTAAAATATATTAAAAAATAAAAAGTATACTGCCTTTAGAGATGGAAAGTCAGAATTGGATCTTTACTAAGAGGAACCAAAACGTGATCTTGAGAAGTTTCAAGAAATGGATGTTGTCATGTATTGGAAGGACCATTCTAGAAAATATCACGATCTTTCAATGATGGTGTGTGATGTACTTAGTATTTTTATTACCATTGTAGCATCAGAATCAACATTTAGCATTCGTGGCGTGTTCTAACAAAGTACAGAAGTTGCATTTATTATGAAAATGTCCAAACACTTGTTACTACTCGAAATTGGCTGCGCAGATTTTCCCAAACTCAAACTGGTAATATTTTTTATGTGAATTTAAATATTATTAATTTTTAAAATTTAATTATTTTTAATATTTAATTAATAAATATTGCATATGAATTGTAGATGAAAGTGAAGATGTTAAGACAATCTTATCACAAGCGGATTCAAATTTGTTTGATGAAAATGATGTGTTGGATATCTCATAAGTATCATGAACGTTCGCTGGAATAGTTTGTTTTAAGTTTTGACCTTTACTGAATGAAATATAGTCTAGTCATTTACTTCTTTTAGTATTTATTGTGATATATTGGAACAATATAAAAAGTTATTAAGTTTTACGAATTTTTTCCAACAAGATATTTTTTAACTTTTAAATAATTATCTATTTTTAGGTTATAACTTAAAGAAAAAATATAAAATTATATTTTTAAAAATGATGGGTCAGCCGGTGGGGGCCCGCAGCCCACATAGGGCTGAGATGGGCTGACCATTATAAGGCCCATCAAAATGGTGGGCTAACCCAACCCAGCCCGTCAATTGTTAAAGCCCACGTGGGCTAGGCTAGCCCGGCCCGGCCCATATTGACAGCTCTACACTATTGATGAGTGTAATTCTACCACCCAGCGAAAGATACCGCATTTTCCAGGAAGCTAACTTTTTTTCAAAATTTTCAATTACTCCATTCCAGAGATACTTAGAGCTTTGTATCTAGCTCCTAGAGAAAGACCTAGATATGTTGTAGGGAAAGAGCCCACCTTACAACACGTTACTTCCGCAACCTCTTCCAAGTTTGGAACTGAATTCACTGGGTAGATGATGCTCTTCAACATGTTCATGTGTAGGCCTGAGATAGCTTCAAAGATCATAAGTGTAAGATTGAGGTATAAGACTTGTGATTTTTCAGCTCCACAAAAAATCAAAGTATCATCTGCATAGAACAGATGGGAGACTGTAACAGAGTTGCCATCTGCACTTCCCACCTTGAAACCATCTAGCCAATGAAGCTGATTTGTTTTATCTAACATTTTGCTAAGCCCTTCCATAGCAAGGATGAATAAGAAAGGAGATAGAGGATCTCCTTGTCTGACACAAAATCCATAGATGGATTCTTTTTGGAGAGAAAAGAATCCAACTGGTCCACCATTGTTGAGGATTGAGTACTTCATTGCAGTGATACAAAATCTGATCCATCTAATCCAACATTCACCAAATGCCATCCTTCTTAGTGTATTCAGATAGGTCCAATTAAGTTGATCAAATGCCTTTTCTATGTCAAGTTTAAAAAGTAGACCAGGTTGCCTAGACTTCATCTTCCAATCCAATATCTCATTAGCTATAAGAGCTGCATTTGTGATCTGCCTATTTTTTATGAAAGCATTTTGATGACTAGACACCAATTTTCCTGTGAAATACTTGAATTCAGGGAATGGAGTTCATGCCACCAATGAATAAAAATGTGGTGGTTGCCTGAAAGCCATTGGTACCTATAGAGTCGCCTTTGTGCTCCAGATTTTGGTGGATAAGCTTGATTCAATGTTATGTCTTATGGCATAAAATAATGAAAGAAAACATATGCTTTTGTGACTTATTGCTCTTTTTATCTTTCAAACGCTTGCTTTTGTCAGTGTTATAGTTGGATTGAATTCACAGTTTACTGGCTAATAGCTGACACTACCACCGCTTTAGCCGGCAAAAATCATTATGGTCCTTGAGGAGTTTTTACTTTCGGTTAAGAACCTGATCCTTCAAAACAATGCCTGAAGTTTTAGCCTTTAGGAGGGCCATTTGATGTATGTAACTTTCAAAAATTAGCATTTGAAGAACTGAGATCGGAGAGAAGTTTCAGATCATCTAAAGTTATCATATGTTTTTCGTCTACTTGTTAATAAACAATCATCTATACCTTTATCCCAAATTAGTTGGGTTTGATGATATGAATCATCTATATATTTCATTCTGTTTGGGCCCATTTCTTTATAATATTGCATAAGCAATTTGCCATTTGAGGCAAATTAGATTTAAATCTTGTATTATCTCACTCTGGGTCTAATGTAAGTGTAAAAAAACAATTTGAGTATTAACCTCGACTAGTTGATATCATTATATGGATTTTTTTCTTCTAATCTATTTTATTCTTAGTTAAGTCTGCAGTGATTCCTAAAGATTGTAGATCTTATAAGATAACTTCTCTCAATGTGATTTTAGATTTACCTCGTTCCTTTTAGCACCTTCAATCACCATAGTGGCACACTTATGAACCTAAATGACCCAAATGTATGTCTTACTGTGAGGACTCATAATAATATAATTATTTTTATGCTGATGTCAACTTACCACAATAATCTTTCATTTTTTAATGGGAATCGGCAGTGAAACTTACATATTGGAGTTATCTTATACTTTCTATGACTTCATAAGTGCTAGCATCTTTGTCTGGGTAGTAGCTTATACTCTTGGAAAGGATAAAACAAATCAATCCAAGTGACTTACTTGGATAAAAAGGATAAAAAATAAAGAAAATAATAAAAAGAAGGATAAAAGGTAAAGAAAACTACAAAAGATCCTCACATGGATTACAACAAGGGGTCCAATCTTGCTGTAGATATTTTAAGGAAAAGAAATATAAGTGTTACATGTGCAAACGCTCGAGAGAATATGTGCACTTGATAGCAGTTACTATGGACACTGCACAGTAGTGAAACTGTTCTTTATACATTGGTTAATATTGGCCATGGTCAAGGATGTGATGTTCAGCTAGACTTTCAGAAGAAGAAAACTATAGATTCTTTGCTATCATTCCGGTTCTAAATAACTGTTCAGTGCTGCCAATTTCCACTATTCTATCTGCAATTTCGTGAGGCTACTCATTTTTTTTTTTTTTTTTA